>JASDQU010750939.1:0-11002 GCA_032191745.1 Picea mariana
ATTGATGATGCAACTAGAAAAACTTAGGTTTATTGCATTCGACAAAAATCTGATGTTTTTGATACTTTTAAGAAATGGAAAGCTTTGGTTGAGAATGAGACATGAAAAAGGTTGAAGTGTCTCAGATTAGATAATGGAGGTGAATATTGTAGCAAGGAGTTTGATGATTACTGTGCATACGATGGGAATTGTAGATAGAAAACAGTTCCAAGAACACCACAAGGAAATGGTGTGTCAGAAAGGATGAACAGGACAATCATGGAGTGTGCAAGGAGTATGAGATTGTATGTTGGTTTTCCCTTATAGTTCTAGGCAGATTCTATAGATACTATTGTTTACTTAATAAATAGAGGACCTTCAAGCTCTTTGGATAGTAGAATTCCAGAGGAGGCATGGATAGGAAAAAAGGTAAACTATTCCTTTTTGAAGACTTTCAGTTGTGAAGCATTTATCCTTATTGATAAAGAAAATAGAACAAAGCTTGAGGAAAAATCCAAGAAGTGTACCTTTATTGGATACAATGTTAATGATTTTGGTTATCACTTATGGGATTATGAAAATAAAAAAATCATTAGGAGTAGAGATTTCATATTCAATGAGAAGCTCATGTACACAAATCATTTGTAGGGAAAGAAACAGGAAAAAGAAAAACCATAATACACAGTGCTTGATGAGATCACTAAAAAAGAAATTCCAAAGGAACCAAAAATCAAAATGTAAAACAATAGGAGCAACAAGTAACTCAAACTCCTGCAAGTGTGGTTAGAAGATATACAAGATTAAGTATACCCCCTGAATGATACTCTCCTTCATTGTATTATTTATTATTGACTGATTCTTGTGAACCAAAATGTTATTAAGAGGCAATGCAGGTAGACACCAAAAATAAGTGGGAGCAAGGAATGAATGATCCAAAATCGGATCCAGAAGCTTGATAGGGCTTGAAAAATGCTCAAAAATGAAAGTGCTCAGAATGCGATGAAACCAATGCCATTGCGTCCGTATCATCTTCGTGATTCCAGTGGTATATTTACTTTGTCAAACAGGCTCCATATGCGAAAGTTATCGCGTTCTGATCGGAAGCCCAAACAGGTAAAAAGTCAAAGGTCCACTGGTCAAAAATTCAATGCTGATGACATCAGCATGCTGACTGTGCAGGAGATGACATGGCACTCTCTAGCTGATGGTGATTGGGCAGGTTTGCTGACAGGGTAGACATGTGGCAGGAATCTGTTGAATGGGGAGATGCCACGTGGCCCAGTCATGGGCAGCCACGTGGCACCCAATCATCAGTTGAAGTGGCATGTTTCAAAAATTGTTTTTGGGTCCATGGGATTTGAACCCATGACCACCACCAAGCCCAACACCTTAAGAAATGGTCCTTTGCCAATACACCAAATTATTTCTTATGTTGTAAAACCCACATTATAAAATATATTGCAAAGTATTGTATGGAGGGCGGAAAGGGGTTGGGGCTTAGCCCCAGCCCATGGTTCAAACTGTGGTCTATATGACCAACCACCTAAAGGGGGCATGGGCGCATAGCACGCAGTTACAACTGTAAAGCCCATGGGTCCTATGATTGTGCCACAAGACCGGGGCTAGAGCGAAGAAAAGGGGCCAGCGCTTAGCCTACGGGCTAGCGCTTGGCTATATTTAGCCCATATGACTGTGAAAAGGGGCGCGCGCACGGGGATCAGGGGATTATTCCCAATAAACTTTTTAAAAGTGGGTTTTTATAACAGTATTTGGTTTTTTATTGTTAATTATGCCTATTTTTAGTTGATTCTCTCCATTTTTGGGGGATATTGGGCATTTTTGGAGGCCAAATTCTTGGAGGAAGTTGGAGATGAGAAACCAACTTCAAGGCTATATAAACCAGGCCTGTTTGAGGCCATAGGAGAGTAGTCAGAGCAGAGTTATGCTGAAGAAAAGCCAAGCCAAATTCATTTTGATGCAGAGAAGATTTTGAGGAGGAGACGCTGTCGGATCATTTCTGGGAGCTTGGGACATCCGTTTTGCATGCCGTTTTATTTGCAGGGTTCTAGAGATCTAGATGAACATGAACAGATAAGTCTTGTAGCCATTTGGTATTGCAATGATGTACTTTTGATCATTTGAACATAAATAAAGAATCCTCCCCCACGGAGACAAAGGCCCGGAGACGTAGGCAAAAGTTGTGCGGAACTCCGTTATCAATCTGCGTGTTATGGTTTGCTGTCTATATTTTCATTTTAGATCTGCATATGTGTATATGGCTTTTATAATTCCTCTTCTTTCCTCATTCTTTCACTAAGTTTCTCAAATGGTTAATTAACGCATGAAAAATTAAAACTCAACCATAGTCATTTAAAAGATCCTACGGATCAATGAAGGAGGAAATGGATTCCTTGGTAAATAACCAGACTTGGGACTTGGTTTAGTTTCCTGTAGGAAAAAGAGAATTGCAGAATAAATGGGTTTACAAGTTGAAGAAGAAGATGGAGGAAAAAAGCGGCACAAGGCTAGACTTGTTGTAAAAGGGTTCACACAAAATAAAGGCATAGATTTTGATGAAATATTTTCTCCTGTTGTTAAAATGACTTCAATTAGGACTATTTTGAGTCTTGTGGCAGTAGAATATTTGTGTATTGAACAATTATATGTAAAAACAACTTTTCTCCATGGGGATTTGGAGGAAGAGATTTATATGCAACAACCACAGGGGTATGAGGTCAAAGGGAAGGCGAATTTGGTATGCAGGTTGAAGAAGAGCTTGTATGGCCTAAAGCAAGATCCAAGGCAATGGTATTTGAAGTTTGTCAGGTTTATGCCAGAACATGGTTATAGTAGATGTCATTCTGATTGCTGTGTTTATTTTAAAAAGATAGAAAATGGAAACTATATTATCTTGCTATTGTATGTAGATGACATGCTTGTTGTAGGGTCTAATATGCAGGATTTAAATGTGCTCAAGAAGAAATTAGCTAATTCATTTGTGATGAAGGATTTGGGTGCTGCAAAGAAAATCCTTGGTATGAGAATAACAAGAGACAGGAAAAATCGCAAATTGACATTGTCTCAGGGTGAGTACATAGAGAAGGTGTTGGAGAGGTTTAGAATGCAGAATGAAAATCCAGTTAGTACACCTTTGGCCAATGGCCAACCATTTCAAATTAACTAAGGAAATGTGTCCCAAGACACAGGAGGAGATAGAATACATGTCCAGGGTCCCTTATTCATAAATAGTTGGCATCTTGATGTATGCAATGGTTTTTACAAGACAAGACATTTCACATGCAATGGGAGTTGTGAGAAGGTATATGAACAATCCAGGTAAATAACATTGGGAGGCAATAAAGTGGATTCTCAGGTATTTGAGAGGTACTGCTACTCATACATTATGTTTTGGAGGTTCAACACTTTTCTACAGGGATATGTTGATTCAGATATGACAGGTGATAAATATAGTAGGAGGAGCAGCACACGGTATGTCTTTACTATAGGTGGAACAACAATAAGTTGGATTTCGAAACTACAAAAGGTTGTTTCACTTTCAACAACAGAAGAAGAGTATGTTGCTGCTACAAAGGCTAGTAAAGAAATGATTTGGTTACAGAGGTTTATGGAGGAATTGGGAAAAAAGAAGGAGAATAACAGGTTGTACTGTGACAGTGAGAGTGCCATTCATCTTGCAAACAAATCAACCTTCCATTCGAATACTAAGAATATACAACTGAGGTACCATTTCATATGATCTATCTTGGAATATGGACATTTGAAGTTGGAAAAGATACACACTAGCCAGAATCCTATAGACATGTTAACAAAGGGAGTAACCAGGGAGAAATTGAGTTCTTGCTCAGTTTTAGTTGGTCTTCAAGCATGAAGGTGAAGATGAGAAATTTTCCAGGTCCAAGAAGGTTCGTAGTCTAGCAGATACAACAACGGTGGAGTTGTTGAGATCAGTCTCCAAGTGGGAGATTGTTGGTTGTGGAGCTTGATTATCTCCATATTCAGAGGTCTTTGTTTTTAGCCATGTTTATATGCCATGAAGACTTTACACCCCAGAATAATGTACAGTCTTCCACGGAGGGGAGTGCAGAGGGGGGTTACCCCTTCTACGGGGTTCGGGGGCAAGTGGGTCTCCAGCGGGGGTTCAGGGGTGAAGCCCCTAAAGGAAAATTTTACTTGTAAATGTATATTGTAATTCCATTGTAAATCAGGACCGTTCATTATAAGGTCAGAGAGATAACAATATAAATTATGTTAGGGTTTTTTTCCCTAGTAGGCAACCCTCTTTTATGAGGGAAATGTATTGTAGCTAGGGATGATAGAAAATATTATATTCTGAGAGAGGAGACTGTGAGAGAAAGAAGAGGAAGTTACAATGGATTTGTTGTACGTTGTATCCATTCATTTGCTGGATAATAATAAAGGAAGGACTTGGAAATTTCTCTGGTGGACGTAGGCCACACTGGGTGAACCACGTAGCCTGAAAGGAACATGTTGTCTCAGTCGGAGATGATGGTCTGTGGTATCCCAAAGTGGACCCAAACTCATTCAAGGAAGAGCTTGGAAGTCTCTGCCTCTGTGACATTCTTCTTACAGGATGTGAGGATGGACATCTTCGAAAACTGATCAACGAACACAAACACACAGTTATTCACATGCTTGGTGGATGACAAACCAGACATGTAATCCATTGAGATGGATTCCCACGGCTTATCAGGAATAGGAAGAGGTGTGTACAAGCCTTGATTCTTGATGGCTAGCTTGGAAAAGGCATAGGAAGTGCAAGATCTGATATACTTTCCGACGTCTTGTTGAAGTTTGGGCCAATAAAAATGTTTCTGAAGAACGACCATAATTTTCTCTATGCCAAAATGTCTTGCCACCTGACTGTAGTGGGATTCCCAAATCAGATTTGCACACTCACTTGTAGGAAAATAGATATGGCCCAGGTGGCATAATATTCCATCTTGAATTTGAAAATCATTGACAGTGGTGCCTATACCCAAGAGATGATATGTGGTGGTGAATTTCGGATATTGTTGATAAAGTTGGGGCCACTCCGATGCTTCATGTCCATAGGACTGGAGCATAGTGGTGAGTGCAGCCACAGGAGGCTGACTAAGGCAATCAATGACACGATTGGAGATACTTGTCTTATACTTGATGTTGATATGGAACTATTGTAGGTAGGTGGACCAATTTTGATGGCGATCGTTTTGCAATTTCCCCTATGTCTGTATGAACTACAGAGGCTTGTGATCAGTGTGTATGATTGTCTCTTTCCCTAGAATGTAATGTTTCCATTGACGACATAATTTTACAATGAATACATTTCCTTGTCATAGGTGGGGTATTTTCAGACAATATCGAAGAGTGTCTCACTATGGTATTCCACAGGATGCCCGTGCTGAGTGAGAACTTCGCCCACAACATAGTCAGATGCATCAGTCTCAATCTCGAATGGGTGTTGAAAATTAGGTAAGGAGAGTATTGTAGTTGAGCACAAACAATGTTTTAGATCATTGAATTATCTTTCCTTTTCCTTCCTCCATACTAAATTGGCCCTACCACCACCCTTGGTCACCTAGCTAAGGGCCCAGACAATATGGGAGAATCCCAACACGAATCGTCAGTAGAAATTGGTTGGAATCAAGAAGCTCCGAAGCTTGGTTAGTGTAGTCAGGGCTAGCCAACCATGGATGACTTGGATATTAGCTAGATCAACATGTACTTCATGCTCATCAACAATTTAGCCCAGGTATTGGACCCAGTTCATGCCAAAAGAGGATTTTTCTAAGTCGTCATAAATCTTGTGTTGTCGTAGAGTTCTCAAAACCTGTTGAATATGCCGCATGTGATCCTCCCACATTCTGCTGAAGATGAGGATGTCATCCAAATATACTACCACAAAGGAGTTGGTGAAGGGTCTCAATACATCATCCATCAACCTCATGAAAGTGTCTGGTGCATTTGTTAAGCCAAAGGGAATGACTAGCCATTCGTAAAGACCTTATTTTTACTTGAAGTTTGTCTTCCAGACATCAGTTGGTTCGATGGGAACTTGGTGGTAGCCAGACTTCAGGTCAATCTTGTTGAAGAACTTTGTCCCCTTGAGTTGGTCAAGAAGGTCATCAATATTGGGAATGGGGTAGCATTTCATGACTGTGATTTTGTTTAAGGCTTTGTAATCAATGTAGAGTCACCAAGTCCCATCCTTTTTCTACACCATTACAATNTTTTGAAGAAGCTCTTGGATATGATGCCTGATTTCATCATTCTCCATCAACGATCGCCGATAGATTTTCCCATTAGGTAGAGGTGTGTCATGGTTAATATCAATGGGATGCTTGACTTGGAAGTGTGTCAGTATCCCTGTAGGTGAGGTGAAGATGTCTCTATATTCTTCCATGATCCCGTCCAATTTATTTTGCTACAAAGAGAGGCACTGTGTAGAGGCCACGGATGTGGCAGTGAAATTCTACTTATTGTGAGCACAGATCAATACCCCTTTGGACCGATACCCCTATATTTGGTCTAAATACAAAAGTGAACAAATGATTGCCACTTTCCCTTTAAATCTAATTCAACCAATCAAGCAAGAGAGAAGAAGAATGTGGCGTAAATTGTTGCGATGTTCATCCTTGCTGCTCCAATCCTTGGGCTTGATCTCCAAGATCCTCAATGCATATGAATCTCTGTAAACACTAGTAAAGGAACTCTTCCTCCTACTCTACATGATTATATAAGAATATCTATCTATGAATACTGAAATGACAATATACAAGCACATGTATAACACATGAACTTGAAGGGAATAGACCAAGTTTATATTAATTGGAAATCCAAAAGCTAGAACTTACAAAGCATGCTTGATGATGCAATAACTTGTCCAATCTCTCCTCATCCAACCCTTGCATGAAAACCTTGAAATCAAAATGTTGATGCTTCTCCCAAGATCAAAGTTTTGACATCTGAATTCTTCCCCCCTTCACCTTGGAAATACCTTCAATATATAAGATTGAGAGGCTACAACCACCATGAGATAATCAGAGATATGGTTGAGTATATGGATCCTTAAGTTTGTATTTGATCCTAAGATAGAGCCATAGTATAGGAGTCGACCAAAACAACCTCATCCATTTGGAGCTGGCCCTTAGAAAAAGGTGGAAGATCCCATATTTACCTCTAACTAGACTGCTTCCCCCCCCTACTGAGATATATAGCACCATTGGCACCCCCTAATCATGTCTAGAGGAGCATTAGCGCCCCCTAAGAATGGCTAGGGGAGCGCCACCCTTCTAAAATGCCCCAAAATGGTGAAATTTTCCAACAAAAGGGTATGGTTTTGGCCCTCAAATGGTTGGTTTCTTCTTCCAAACTGACTTAGGGATAGTGACAAATGTATTTCATAGTGTCAATGGGTTTCAAAACTTACCAAAGAAAATGCAAAACTTGGTAAGGTGCATACGACACTTGAGACAATGCATGCGACACTTAACAAGGTGCATACGCCACTTTGTGACACTTGTGACACTCAGGGTGTGACTCTTAAGTGTGACATTTTGATGTGTAACAAAAATACAACACGTTTCTCTCTATTTAGATCATGTTATGAAATTGCGGGGAGTAGATCATTGATAACCATTGCCCAAGTTTCATGTGTGCAATAGATTTGAACGGTAGATTTATTTATCTAGAAAATAAGTATATAGATGGTTGGTTAACGAGCTGCGTGCTTTGGTGGATAGAAATCAAACAAAGGGTCGAAATTTATTTGAATCCTAATCCAACGGGTGTTGAGTCTCATGGCTCATTCTTATATCCAAGTGAATCGATAAGTGTTTAGTAGAAGGGAGCTCAATCAGAAATCTTGGAGGTATTGAGTCAAGTTCATGAACCCATTGTGTGGAAACATTTGTTAAAGGATGCGAGATGCATTTAAAGATGTATTAATCAAGTTAAGTCTGAATGAGATGGAGATATGAAAGTGTGATAGTATGAATGAGATTAACAAAGGCATCAAATTCACGATTATCATGCATGTCAGATATTGGATATCGCAAAATGAAGGAGTGATACATAGTTGAAGCCCCGATAGGTCGATGGGTCGATGGGTTGGTGGTCCTTGAAGAATCTAGCCCTCATATTAACTGACAGATCAAAGTATGAAAGTGAAATTGAAGAACATAGAGTGTGAGGGTCAAAGCGATGAAAATAATATGTGCTCCAATGATGTGAAGGATGAGGCATGCTGGAAAAGTCTTCTAAAAGAAAACTACAAATTACAAAGTTCTTGTCGGTGGTAGTGAGGACAAAAGGAAGGATATTGGTGTCTGCTATAGGTTGACGTCTGTAAAAAAATTATGTATGTTGGTGGCCATAAGCTGAGTTGAAGATCAATAAGGAGATTAGTGTCCCATGCAGATTGGTATATGCAAAAGACTATTGCATATTGGTGTCTATTGTAAGTTGTTGCTTACAAATTTTATATATATATAGAAGTTTTTATGGTTTCTTATGATTTTGGATTTCCATGTTAAATATCCATTTATTCTGAATTACATGATTAATTGTTCATTAATAGTTGTTGATAAATAGTACACTGGTAAATAAATTTTGAAAAAGATATAATTTTCAATACTGATTCAACCCTTTTTAGTATTGCAACAGTACCTCGGTCCCTCGAAACCTTGATGTATCAGATTGGGCTATCAATTATAACATCTGTTGAATTTATGCATGGATGAATTTATAGAAATGTGGATGATTTATTTAATTAATATTTTATTTGATATAATTATTTTTTTGGAGTGATAAAGCTACATGAAAAGTGTAATGGTGTAAGAAGAAACTATATGTGTATATATAATTTACTAGTTTTTATTGTTATTATACATATTAAATATTTATTGTAACTCCCGATAAATTATGTATACATACAAACTTTACTGATTTTTATTCTTATCCGTATAAATTTATTATAATTGTTGGTGGATTTATGCATTGAAAATTGTGCATCTAAAATATCTGTAACATTCATGTATGTACCAACACAATTTTAGGGCCCAAAGAATATTTTTTGTAGCAGCAAATCTCGGCTCATTCCATACAAAACAACGCATGCATTTCATAACCTATACAATAGAATTAGGACTTAGACAAGTGACAGGTTGCTCCACAAGTTCATTTCTCCCAAAACACATTACAATAGAAAATGAACAATAGTGAATGACATGGAACAAGAATGAACACTAACAACAGAAGAACCATGATCCATTACATAGCTTCTTTGCTTACATGTTTACTGTTATCTTTTCAGTGCTTGGAACTGTCTACTTTCTTTCTTCCTTGTCTTTTGCTTCCATTCATAGTATGCTTTTCTTCCCACAGAAACCATTGGATGTGGGAGCATGCAATGATAAAAAAATATCCATGTAGAAACAATTAGATGTGAACATTGGATTTCCTTCAAGTCCAAAAACCCATTAGAATGGTTGATCACACTGGATTTAATAACATCATTAGAAATAACAATGAAAATCGATGATCAACTTGGGACAAAAGTCAATTAACTTAAAGAAAATGAAAAATAGTTAATGACAAGGAACAACAATCGACAATAAACTATTAGCTTTTCTTTGTCTGGGCATATATAATTGCTTTCTTCCTTGCTTATGTTCACATTTTTCTTTTCTTCCCATATAAATCATTGGATATGGGAGCATCCAATGATTAATAAATGCTTGTGGAGCAGTAGTTGAATGAGAACATTGGATTGCCTTCAAGTAACTTGAATGAGACTGTGACTTCCATAACCTACCATGGACTTGTAGTGGGTCATGGTTCGACTTAGGATCAGGGTAACTAGAAAGACGTCCAACATCCTTTCCTCATGCTCCACCTTCCTGGTACAATGTACCCATAACCAACGATTGTTACCATTGCATATTAAGGATTATTTTTGAATTCCCCTCTGTCCTTGGAATTGAGATCATGGTATTTGAGAGTAACACTCTTTTTGTTACGTGTTGACGAACATTTTCTCTTGACGTATGTATCCAATATGACTGGTTGGCTACTCTAGGATGGAGGCTTGGGTCAGGAGGTCGATTCTCTGGGACTTTCGTGACATCCATGGTCTTAATGTTGATTATTTGGGTTGGTTTTCATTGATGTCAACCCTTGAAGAAAGTCTGGTAGAAAATTATGGTAGCACAAAGGTTTGGGTAATGGACCCAAGTTTGTTTGAAGGAAACTGGTATGATTTTTGATATATTTGCAGGTAAGACTATTCTATATGGATAGTACATGTCATGCCATTTTCGGGGGTATGTGGAACATCACATAAATCCTCACAGTTAGAGAGTTATGTACATGTGAAGTTGGAGAACCCTCATGAGTCATCTAGAATCCCCAAAAGGTCAAAGTAGTCAAAGTGGTTGCAAAGAAGAAATTGTTTAAATAATAAAGTGAAGTGATGAGTGTACTATGAGTCAAAGTGGATGAAAAAGAAATTATTTAAATAATAAAGTTAATGGAGAACTTACTATTTGTGGAAAGTGTTCAAGTTAAGTGGACAAGTGGTTAGAAGAGGGTTAGCCCTAAAATAAGGAAAGTGGGTTAAGATGGTTAGAAGATAACCCTTTCAGGAAGCTACATGCAAGTATAAAAAAGAGGCACAAGTTTCTCATTTAATTACTCTTGAGCATATTGAATATCTATTATTGTGTAAGGCATATTGCAAGTACTCATTGATACATCTGAAGTTGCGAAAGTCTGAGGTAGCACGAATGGTTGACAGCAAAATTTTTGAAATTACAACGAATACTAAAAACCCCTAAGTTCTAAGGTGTATGTGGGCTAACAGTGCAATAGGGTGTGTACATACGCGGGATGGAAGTATATTAGGGTGCGTACATGAGAGTAAAGCCATAGAAACTTGAGAAGATGAAGATGCCAAGTCTCTAGATTCTAAGAGCAAGTTCCCAGGAAGGTCTACAATGATTAG
>JASDQU010750939.1:11052-23737 GCA_032191745.1 Picea mariana
CCCTAAGTTCTAAGGTGTATGTGGGCTAACAGTGCAATAGGGTGTGTACATACGCGGGATGGAAGTATATTAGGGTGCGTACATGAGAGTAAAGCCATAGAAACTTGAGAAGATGAAGATGCCAAGTCTCTAGATTCTAAGAGCAAGTTCCCAGGAAGGTCTACAATGATTAGGTACATCAGATCTAACCATTGGTTCAAAAGTTATGTCTTATTTCTATGAGTAGTTGTATTTCGATGTATGCATGAGAAATGGTTATGGATATTTGAGGATTCTCCCTCAAGACATTAATGGCTGCATGTGATCTTTTGTATAAGTCAGATATACATAAATACAGTGTTGGTATAATCAATATTTATCATTGATACTTCTTGTTATAGTTGAGGCACATATTGTATTTCTTGGCATATGGCTAAAGGTTCTTTTGTGGTACATGGTTGAGAGCTTGTATTTATGAAGTGGTTGATGTATTAAAAGGCTAAATATCAGAAAGGGTTTAATGTCTAGATCATGTGAGGATGATTATACTTGTTTATGATTACACACACTTGTATGGCACATGACTAGAGAGATATAGATGCTTTGGGTAAATGTTCTGTATGAGGATGCATGCACATAATACAATTATAGTCTGGATACAGTGACAGGTTGTAGATCTATGTGAAAGAATTTGTAGAGGGTCAGAAGTTTTTAGAAGAAAGAAAACCCTAGTTTTCATAAGGCATACACAGGCTACATAACAGATAGTTCATGTACATACGCATGTTGTTGTATAGATAGGGCATGTACATACACTTGCTGCAGAAATACAGGTCACATATCCATTGTATTTGTTTGATACATGCTCATTTCAGGTATAGGTTGATTGCAGGGCAGTTGTACAGGTTGGTTACAGGTTGGTATAGTTTTACAGTGGTATATCTCACAGTGATTGTGTGACGGTGGTTCCATTATTATACTTCTATGTCAGGGCAGTTGGATGAGGAAATCATGGGTGGTTTTATCCACCTTCCATTTGTAGCTGAAGAACATAGGGGGTTGTAGCCTCCTGCTGGTTGTAGCTAGAGAATTGGGGAGTTGGAGCTTCCCTTAGATTGTAGCCTGATAAAATAGGGGGTTGGAGCCTCCTTCTAGTTGTAGCTGGAAAACAAAGGAAGTTGGTGCTTCCAATGAGTGTAATTATTAAATACATATAATAAAAAACATTTTGTGGTTTTCTCCCGCTTTGGGTTTCCACGTAAAAAAACTGGTGTATTGTGTATGTGTATGATTTCTCATTTGTTCATTGTTTATTTACTATGTAAATATTGTATGATAATGCTCCATTGTTATAACACTTGCATTTTATGGTTAAAAAGGATTAAATTTCTCTATTACTGATTCACCCCCCCTCTCAGTAAACCAACAATTGGTTTAAGAGCAGGTTCCTTCAGAAATTAATTTAACCACTGGAAGGTAGATCATGGAGAAAAACAACTTGTATAAAAATGGAATACCACAGTTTGATGGACAGAAGTATCCATTCTGGAGCAGAAGGATGAAAACATATATATAGGCACAGGGATTTGAAATTTAGCAATTTGTAGTAGATGGATACAAAGAACTAGCAGTTCTGCCAACAAGTGAAAGAGCAATAAAACTTGGTCAAAATAATTCCAAAGCCACAAATTCACTTTTGAATGGTCTTGGTGAATCAATATACACCAAATTTATACATTGTAAATCTGTTAAAGAGATTTGGGACAAACCTCAAAATATTTATGAAGGAGATTCAAAAGTCAAAGCAACAAAGATTCAAACTTATAGAGGTCAGTTCGAACAACTAAAGATGAAGGAAGATGAGAATATTGCAGCTTACTTCTTGCGGGTTGATGAAACGGTAAATGAATTCATAGGATTGGGAGAAGAAATTAAAGAATTTGTAATTGTTCAAATGGTACTAAGATCTCTTCCTATGAGATTTGATCCTAAGATATCAGCACTAGAAGAAAGAGAAAATCTAGACTCAATAAGCATGGATGAACTACATGGAATCTTCACAGCATATGAAATGAGAATTGAATGGGAAAATCTAGATATAAAAGAAGAAACTTTCAAAGAATCCAAAATTTCAAAGCAAAAGGGAAAGAAAAAGGAAAAAGAACATGGCAGTAGCAGTGACATCTCAAAAGATGATGAAGAAGTGGCCAACTTTTTCAGAAGCTTGAACAAGGGAACCAACGATAGATGTACAGGTGATCTTCCAATGATTTGTTTTAATTGTGATGGTATTGGTCATTTTGATAACAAATGTCCTCATAAGAAAAATAAGAGGAATGATGAAGATTATTCAAATAGAAAAAAAAAACATATAAAGGAAAAATAACCACAAAGAAATCTTTCAAGAAAAGCTTTTTCACCAAAGAAGACATCTCGTCATCAGATGAAGATGAAGTCAGTGATAGTGAGACATAAAGAGTTATATTCATGGAATTATAGGACTTTTATAAAGAATACACCAAAGAAGAATATGAAGAGGCAAAAGTTGACTACCGAGAATAATTGTTGAGTGCCATAGAAATTATAAGAAGAGAAAAGAAGAAAAACAAGAAGCTACAAGCAGAACTAGACAAGAAATAAGACACTCAGGAACTAGAACAAACGATCATGAAATTGAAGGTTCAAATAGAAGAAGAAAAAAGAATTGAAGAAGCACTCAAAGAACAGTTAGAAGAAAGAGACATGATCATTGGAAATTTGGAAGCAGAGATTGTCACATTGAGAAAGGATCTTCAAAAGAAAAATATGCAAAACAACTCAAAAGTTTTGGATGACATTATCAACAGTCAAAATCCTCATCATGACAAGTACGGACTTGGATACAATCAAACAGAAAAGGGATCAAGATCCAAAGCAATATAACAAGAAACATATCCAAAAAGATATGCAGAAACAATCAAAAGAGATAGAAATATCTACAAGGAAGATTACAGAGACACTCCTCCATCAAGAAGATTCAAACTTCAGAATCAATGACTGACATAAAAAAATAGGCCTCATGAAGAAGAAGGATTCATAAGAGTAACTCCTTTCAGAAGATCTTCAACTCCCATGTATCAAACTATGTTTTTTGGTTTATGTTATGCATGCAATCATTTTGGACATAAAGCTGTAAATTGTAGAGCTAATAGCAGGAACATAAACAACTTTAAAATTCATACACAAAATGGCTATCCAAGAAGGCCTAGTGAAACACAAAGAAGAAGCTACAACATGTTTGAATCATTGAGCACTTAAGTGGAATGCTACAAGTGAAACAACTTTGGACACATGGACAAATATTGTAGAATGGCAATCCCTCCTAGAGAACCACAACAAAACAACAACAGTCACATACAAGAACCTCATAAGAGAACATGGATAAGAAAGCATAATTGGTATACAAATGAAGAATGCACACTCTCTCTACAACCTAAGAAGAAGAAATGTGGTTGGTATGTTGACAGTGGCTATTCAAAACACATGACAAGTGATAAAGACATGTTTCTTACATTAAGAAATGAAAGAGATGGATCAGTCTCCTTCAGAAATGATGATTCGGCTAAAATAATTGGAAAAGGCACAATCATAATTGGAAATAAGAATACCAAGGCATAAAATATTCTACTAGTAGAATATATGAAGCATAATATTCTAAGTGTAATTCAAATGTGTGACCAAGGTCATAAAATTACTTTCGATTCATAGAAGTGCGAGATAAGAAAAGAAGGTTCGGGAAAATTGATTTCAACAACTGCAAGAACTTCAAGAAACATATATGTATTACGTGAAATTGGAAATGAAAAGTGTTGTCTAGGAAATGAAGATGAAGATTGTATATGAAACAAAACAATGGGTCACATACACTTTGATAACCTTGTCAAAGTCAACAAAAAGGAATTAGTTATAGAAATGTCCCAGATCACGAAACCAACCAACACTTTATGCAAGTATTGTCAATAAGGAAAACAAACAAATACCATGTTCAAATCAAAGAAATATTCAACGACAAAACCACTGGAAATTGTGCATACTGATCTAGTTGGACCAACTACAACAAAGGTTTTAAAATGTGAGAAATACTTTATGTTATTAGTTTATGATTATACAAGAATGACTGCAGTTTTCTTTCTTAGGAATAAGTCAAAATCTTTTGAAAACTTCAAGGCCTACAAGGAAATGGTTGAAAATGAAATGGATTCAAAAATTAAATGTTTAAGATATGATAATGGAGGAGAGTTCACTTCAAAGTAATTTATGGACTACTGCAGTAGGCATGGAATAAAAAGGAAATTCTCTGTTGCTAGGATACCTCAACATAATGGAGTTGTTGAAAGAAAGAACATGACAATACAAGAAATGGCTCGAACAATGCTTATGGATTCCAAATTGAAAGATATTTTTTGGACACATGCAGTGCATACAACAGTTCACATTCAAAATAAAGTAATTCTCAGAAACAACAATGAAAAAACTCCCTACGAGCTATGGAAATAAATACCAACAAATGTGAAGCACTTCAGAGTATTTGGAAGCAAATGCTACATCAAAAGAGAGGATGGCAGAATGGGAAAGTTTGACTCTCGTGTGGAAAAAGGAGTACTTGTTGGTTACTCAATTACAAGGGAAGCATACACGTGTTACAATCTGAGGTTGAACAAATTTGTGGAAATAATAAATGTAACAATTGATGAAACAGGTGGACGAGAATTAAAGGAAGAAGAAAATGAATCAATGGAACAACTTTACGAAGAAGAAGAAGAAGAAGATGAAGAAGAAGTAGAAGGGGAATATGAAGAGGATCAGACATAAGTAGAAGAGAAAGTTCAAAAAGTGCCTCGAAAGACACCTAGCAAACACATACAGAAGAATCATCCTTCAGATCGGATTATCGGAAAAAAAAGATGCAAGAGTTGAGACTAGAAGAAGAATTCATCACCATAACAAATGAACCTAACACTCTTATCTACGATTGAACCAAACAACTTTGAAGAGTCCAACAATGATGAATTCTGGAATAAGGCCATGGATGAAGAATTGGATAAAATAGAGAAGAATGACACTTGGGAATTGGTTCCAAGACCAAAGAATAAGAATGTGATTGGTACAAAGTGGGTTTTCAGAAATAAATTGAATGAATATGGACAGGTTACAAGGAACAAAGCTAGATTGGTATGTAAAGGATACACACAAGTTGAAGGAATCGACTTTGAAGAGACAATTTCCCCAGTTTCTAGAATGGAAGCAATCCGATTTATTTTAGCTTATGCATGCTCCAATAATATTAAAGTGTATCAGATGGATGTGAAATCATATTTTCTGAACATGGAACTTGAAGAAGAAGTCTACATTGAACAACCAGAAGGATTTCAGTTGTCAAAGAATGCATATTATGTGTGTAAATTAAAGAAGGCATTATATGGTCTAAAACATGATCCTAGAGCATGATACTCTAGACTAGATAAATATCTACAACATGCATGGTTCATAAAAGGAAGTGTAGACAACAAACTATACATCAAGGTAGCTCAAGATGGTATTTTATTAATTGAAGTTTATGTTGATGATATTATTTTTGGAAGTAATGATGACAGGTTAATCCAGAAATTTGCAAAGGATATGCAGAATGAATTTGAAATGTCATTACTTGGATAACTATCCTTTTTTCTGGGTCTTCAGATATGTCAAAGAAACCAAGGAATTTTTATTTCTCAAACTAATTATATCATAGAAATTCTAAAGAAGTTCAGAATGGAAGATTTCAAACCAATTACCACTCCTATGCAAACCAGTTGCAAGTTGAGAAAAAATGATGATTCAAAGTCTACAGACCAGAGGAAACACATGTCAATGATTGGTATCTTACTATATGTGACAACAACCAGACCAGATGTAATGCAGGCAGTTGGACAGGTGGCATGATTTCAAGCAGCACCAAAGGAATCACATGTCTTAGCAGTGAAAAGGATTTTCAGATATCTCAAAGGAACAAAAGAGTTGGATTATGGTATCCAAAAGAAAAGTATCTATCACTTATTGCCTACACAAATGCATATTGGGAATAATGCATTGATGACCGACGAAGCACCAGTGGAGCAACGTTCTACTTGGGTGAGTGTTTAGTATCTTGGATAAGCAAGAAACAATCATCTATATCTTTATCTACAATCGAGGCAGAGTATATTTCAGCAACAAGATGTTGTACACTATTTCTATGGATGAAACAAACTCTAACAGATATACAAGTTGAGTATGATGAGCCCATTCCAATCTATTGTGATAACACAAGTGCCATCAATATCTCAAATAACTAGGTGATGCACTCCAAGATGAAGCACATTCCAATAAAGTATCACTTTCTACGGGAACAGGTTACAGAGAAGAACATCAGAGTTGAATATGTGGGCACAAAAGAACAAGTGGCATACATATTTACAAAATTGCTTCCAAGGGAAGCCTTTGAGTATCTTCGCCAGAGAATCAGATTAATTTAGACTCAGAGTAATTTCTACTCCAAAATGGATGCTTTTGAATGATTATCTTATATGTCTTAGATTTACACAAGGAAGCACCATAAAGAGGATAGTTCAAGTTGGGAGATCAGTTCAAGAAGAGTTTAGTCAAGGGGAGCATCCCTGGATGGAAATATACCTTTTCCATTGATGACAAAGGGGGAGATATTTCTCAGATGCAAAGGTAAATTCTTGCAAAAAGAGCACAAAGGCATGGTTCCAGGGGTTTCATTGGTCATAAGGGGGAGCATGAGTGATATGACTTCAATATTGCATCAGAGTGTTTCCATCAATGCCAAAGGGGAGATTGTTGATTATTTGGGTTGGTTGTCATTGATGTCAACCCTTGAAGAAAGTTCGGTAGCACAAAGGTTTGGGTAATGGACCCAAGTTTGTTTGATGGATAATGGTATGATTTTTGATATATTTGTAGGTAAGACTATTCTAGATGGATAGTACATGTGATGCCATTTTCAGTGGTATGTGGAATGCCACATAACTCCACGTTTAGAGAGTTATGGCCATGTGAAGTTGGAGAACCCTCATGAGTCATCTAGAAGCCCCAAAAGGTCAAAGTAGTCAAAGTGGTTGCAAAGAAGAAATATATAAATAATAAAGTGAAGTGATGAGTGTACTATAAGTCAAAGTGGATGCAAAATAAATTATTTAAATAATAAAGTTAATGGAGAACTTACTATTTGTGGAAAGTGGTTAAGTTAAGTGGAAAAGTGGTTAAAAGTGGGTTAGCTCTAAAATAAGGAAAGTGGGTTAAGATGGTTAGAAGATAAACCCTTGAGGAAGCTACATGAAAGTATAAATAAGAGGCAAAGGTATCTCATTTAATTACACTTGAGCATCTTGAATATCTATTATTGTGTAAGGCTTACTGCAAGTACTCATTGATACATCTAAAATTGTGAAATTTTGAGGTAGCACAAAGGGTTAACAGAGAAAGTTTTGAAATTACAACGAATAATAAAAACCCTAAGTTCTGAGGTGTACGCGGGCTAACAACGCAATAGGGTGCATACATACATGGGCTGGCAGTATACTAAGGTGCGTACATGAGAGTAAAGCCATAGAAACTTGAGAAGATGAAGATGCCAAGTCTCTATATTCTGAGAGAAAGTTTCTAGGAAGGTCTATAATGATCAGGTACATCAGATCTATCCATTGGTTCAAAAGGTATGTCTTATTTCTATGAGTAGTTGGATTTCGATGTATGCATGAGAAATGGTTATGGAGATTTGAAGATTCTCCCTCGAGAGATTAGTGGCTGCATGGGATCTTCTGTATAAGTCAAATCTACAGAAATATAGTGCTGGTATAATCAATATTTATCATTGATACTTCTTGTTAGAGTTGAGGCACATCTTGTATTTCTTGGCATATGGATAAAGTTTTTTTTGTGGTACATGGTTGAGAGCTTGTATTTATGAAGTGGTTGATGTATTAAAAGGCTGAATATAAAAAAGGGTTTGATGTCTAGATCATGTGAGGGTGATTATACTTGTTTATGATTACATACACTTGTATGGCACATGACTAGAGAGATATAGATGCTTTGGGTAAAGGTTATGTATGAGGATGCATGCACAGAATACAGTTACAGTCTGGATATAGTGACAGGTTGTAGATCTATGTGAAAGAAGTTGTAGAGGGTCAGAAGTTTTCAGAAGAAAGAAAACCCTAGTTTTCAAAAGGCATACATAGGTTGCATAATAGATAGGTCGCATACATATGCATGTTGTTGTATATATAGGGTGTGTACATACACTTTCTGCAGAACTACATGCCATGTATCTATTGTATTTGTTTGATACAATCTTAGTTCAAGTACAGGATGATCGCATGGCAGTTGCACAGGTTGGTTGTAGGTCAGTGGTACAAGTTGGTAAAGTTTTATAGTGGTATATCTCATAGTGATTGTGTGACAATGGTTCCATCATTCTACTTCTACGTCAGGGCAGTTGGACGGGGCAAGGACAGGTGTTTTTATCCACCTTTCAGTTGTAGCTGGAGAACATAGGGGTTGTAGCCTCCTTCTGGTTGTAGCCAGAGAATTGGGGAGTTGGAGATGTTGGCATGTTTTTCAGGAAAAGAATGTGCTTGTCATTGATGGAAAGAACAACAGTGATGACATTCAGAATATTGATGGTAAGAACAACATCGATGGTATGATTACAACAAGAAAAGCAACAATAAGGAAAGCGGAAATGATGGAAAACAGGGAAATCATAAGCTCAGGTGAAGAAGAAAACAATAAGCAGAGATTACAACTCAGAAGAGATAGCTCTTTGTGCTTTCCAGAAGTGAAGCTGAGGTCCAAGATAAAGACTCGCCGGAGGAGAAAAGGTTGAGACCTTTGAACACTTAGAAAATATTCTAAGTCAGAGAGATCAGAAAGCTCAGGAGGAAGAACGACAGTGGTTGTTGGATCACTAATCCCGACTACTCGATGACCGTTAGATCAATGCCCAGTGACCAGAGGAAGCACATAAGAGCAGTACAGATCTGATCCGTTGGATCTGAGCGATGAGGACCAATAGCCGTTGGATCCAGTATAACTGCAAAGAGGATAATGGGTGAGAGCCATCCTCCAATTCCGCAAAAATGTAAAATCACGATGAGAACTGAGCCATTGAATCCATAGGACACATGGCAAGAGATCAACATTTCGCTGACTAAAGAGTCAAAGGAAGGAGCTGCTCTAACCTTTGAAGTCATGAAATGTGAAATCGTGATAATATCTGGATCGTTAGATCATAGAGGGTTGTGGACCGTTGATCTAGAGTATTTCAAATATTCAGAGTTAGAAGAGTCAGGGTTGGCTCATGTTCAAACTTCTGAAACGCGAAATTGTGATAAGATCTGGACCGCTATATCATAGAGGGTTGTGGACCATTGATCTAGAGTATTTCGGATATTGGGAGTTAGAAGAGTCAGGTTTATCTCATGTTCAAACATCTGAAACATGAAATCACGATAAGATCTGGACCGTTAGATCACAGAGGGATGTGGACCATTGATCTAGAGTATTTCGGATATCAAGAGTTAGAAGAGTCAAGGTTGGCTGACGTTCAAACATTTGACACGAGAAATTGCGATAAGCCTTTCTGAATAGGCATGTGGTCATAGCCTGTGGTCACATCAGCGAAAGAGAAGGGAAGGAGCTAGCATTTCTAGTCTCCACCTCAGAGTTTTGTGAGTTGGGAAAATCGAGGTGACTCACAGCTGATCACCCGAAACATGAAATCGTGAAACGAATCTTTGGTTAGCGTAAGGTCACAACTGGTGGGCATGTGGGAGATGTTATCGCACAATTTGTATTTTTGGTCACAGGCTAAAGGATAGAGGACAAACTGGCGCAACAGGAACCTTCCCCACCCAATGTCACCTCGATGGGGAGGTTCTTTCTGTTTAGGGAGGTTAGCCTAGGGGAGACGTCCCTGGTAACCTGGGGTTGGAAGAGGCAGAAGATACAAGGTCAAGTTTTAGAGTTCCCTCCTCACAGGTTACCACCAATGTCAGACAGTTCGACTAATCAACCAATAAAAGAAGTGTATGCCCTGTTGAAAACACCTGCCCGGAACAAGATAACAGCAACACAATATATATTTGTAGGCTATAACTCAAAGGGTTAGTACTTCTTTGACTATTTGATATTATTCAATAAGCAATTATAAAGCAATAGATATATAATGAAGTCAACGTTGTGTCAATTAGCTATGAAATATCATCAATTCATCAACATCTACCAAGATGACTAAGACAACAATATGTCCAATCAACAATTTACTCAATAAATGCTTCAAATCATCATTTAATTACTTATATTACACTTTTGTTGCGTCAAGATGAGATATTCAACTATGACGTCAGCCTTAATTAGGTTAGCAATGTTAGTTAGGGTTTCAAAATTTAAAGTTTTAAAGGTAGTTTTGTACACTAAAGCTTCAACGTTGGAGATCAAATCAGTGCCTTAGGGTATATGGAGTCAAAAGACAAGGGAACAAGGTCTCGGAAAGATGATAACTTAGAGACTAGAAGGTAGGTTTCTATGGTGCTGCAAAGGTAGGGCCCTAGAATCAAAACCCTAGGGGAAAAAGGCTCACTCTGGTGTTGCTTAAGAAAGGCCTCGTGTTCTTTCCTCCTTCTCTAAATCAAGTTGGCAAAATGGATAGCCTAAAGCATAAATCTAAGGGAGAAAGTGTTGCAATAACAAGGCTTTCAAACCCTAAAAGGTGAAAACCCTAGGTGTAGGCAATCTAGGCCTAGGACGTCTCCTCTTTTCAACTTATAGACTTCAACGCTAGCTCAGAATAAACAAGACAAGTGTAGCAACGACTAGGCTCTATCTCTTTTCTTCAATGGTTGAAAAAATTTCTCAACAAGGGGGCATGTAACAATAACCTACTTGTGTGCTTGTTACCTAGGGTTTTAAATCAGCAATACAATAAGCAAATGCAAGAAATTGTACCTACAACCATTCATTTAAGAAGTTTTGCAAAAAAATTCACTTACATGTCATGAAGAAAAGCACAAGCAAACCCTTGTTGTAAACCTTCCTTGAGAGAAATGCCATAAATGCCAAAATTATCCTTCCAATAGCAAGTGTGCCTCACTTTAGACAACAAATCTACACAAGTAGGGTGCAAAAATCAGATCTCACTTGTCTGAGTGAAGTCTGTTGTGTTAAAATGAGGGAAAACATCCTCAATTTATATCATCTAATGACCCTTAATTAAAAATTAGGTCATTAAAACAACCGACAAGGATGACTACTAAAAATCATACTGTTTTACATTTAACTGCTAAATAAAACCCTAAATGAGCAGTACTCTAGCTCCTTTGAGGGAGACGTTGGCCCTTTTTAGGGAAAATCTCAGCACTAGAAGACAAACGTTGGCCCTCTTTGGGCCTCCAAACTCTGCCACACGTGCCAAACTACCCTGTAAAGATGCCACACGCTGGAGGTGACATCAAGGATCTCTGGAGGACATCCTGGTCAACAGAGGGACATGTTCCACCTGCAGTGGGTCAACCCCCTAGGGCTGGGCTTAGCCAAGGTGTCCTGGATAAAAACATCCTTCTTCTTCTCTCATGCAAATGCTCGATCAATCACTGTCCTGTCTCTGCCCCTAATGAGGTCCCAACAACCATCTGATGGGCTCTTCAGCCCCATGGAGGTCTGAACTGATCATCTCTCCATGTGTACCGGTCCACCTGGTACCTGTCCGTTGGGTATGGTCCTTCACATCAAAAACTTCTCCCTCCATGGACTCATTAGTCCTCAGGATCATAGAAATTTCAATCATATTTCATCATTAATTTTATCAAATGAATGCATAAGACCCATAACATATCATCTAATAGCTCAAATACATTACACTGACCTACTATACAAAGCTGAAGAAAAAGACAAGCTAACCTATTGGGCCAGCATCCATAAGAAAAGGAAAGTTCCCAAAGCATATCATCCGAGCCATGTAATACGAGGTGGTGTGGTCTAAGGATGCCTAGACATAGTGAAAACCAGGGGTGGATATTATCTGTGGGTGCCTTTGTAGGAGGCAAGCTGTACCTATCATGGATGCAATTCTTTCCAAGCCCTTTATTGCCTTTATTCTTTCTTTTATTCATTGCTTTTTCTTTCTTTTTATTTCAAGGTATAACTAGAGGACATTGCCTTGGCGTGGTGACCAGAGCTGACAGTGTTACCCATGAGTACTTTCACATAAATGATAAGGCTGGCTCGTGATGAGACCCCTCATCCTCTTGGCTAGGTCTTGTTTTATTATTTTTCTTCGGGTCCCTCTTGTTTCTTATCGAGAGGCTTTTTACTGCCTTCTCGGGGATCCCTAGGTGAGGCATCTCTAGGTTTTATTTTCTATGGATTTTATCTTTTACCAGCTGCTTTTACCCCCTAGGCCTTTAGCCCCTTCTTCCCATAGGATAAAGTGTAACCCCACAAATAGGTCATCCTAACGTCCGAACTAGGGGAATGGGATAGATGAATAGGAGATACGATGTAAAATGATAATATGGTGGGAGAGAACGATGGCTCTTCAAAATCCCCCCTGGTGGCTAACCAAAACCTATGGATAAAATCTTGCTAGGGCACCCCATTAATCCCCCCAACCATGGTCAAGTGG
>JASDQU010750939.1:52340-90414 GCA_032191745.1 Picea mariana
CATGATATCAGACTTGTCAAAACTTTGATGCATCCATGAGATCCTCCAGATCTCCTTTCTCTTAGAATATATCTTCAATACATTCTCAAGAGATACATAAGAGATCCCCTAATAGATTATTTTCACAAGAGACCCTTGCCTCTTATTTATACTCTCCAATTAGTTTCCTTAGAAGCATCTTCTAGGTCACTTAACCCACTTCTAGGTCACTTAACCTATTTCTAGGCCACTTAACCTATTTGTAGGTCACTTAACCCATTTCTGGGTCAGTTAACCTATTTTTCTCATTCTTAGGGTTAACCACTTTCCATAATTAGAAAGTTCTCCATTTCTTTATCATTTAAATATTCCTCCTTGACTTGTCACCATTTAAATAATAATTTCTTCTTTTCAAGCACTTTGACTTCTTTGATCTCTTGGGGCTTCAATCCAACATATGAGGGTCCTTCATCTTCGTAGGGCCATAACTCTCAAACCATGAGGATTTATGTGACATTCCACATACCACTGGAAATGGAATAAAAAGAATTATCCATCTAGGATACCTCCACTAACAAATTCATTGATCTTCATCTCATTATTCCACATTCAAGCATGGTTTCTCCAACCATACTTAAAGGACAACTCAACTGCAAAGCGTCTTCCCGTGAGGGATTTAACCATAAGGGGACCACTTTTAAGTTCATCCATTTGTGCACCTTATCATCCATGATAAGACAATAATGAGTCATCTTTACATCAAACCAACTATGCATCATATATCAAAGAAACCACATCGACCCATCTTCATCTTTGCATCATGTATCAATGACAACTCATTGATCCATCTTCATCTATGTATCATCATATGACTATGATTCCACTTGAGAGTCATATTTACATCAAACCAAATATGCATCATATATCAAAGAAACCACATCGATCCTTTGGCATCAGTCAATCACTTGACATCAATCCTTTGACATCAATTAATTAAACCTTTGGCATCGATGACAACATGATCCAACACCCTTCTACTATGATGTGAGTGAGATTGTGGTCAACTGCCATTTGGATCCCTTTGATTAGACCCCAGATTTATGTTGAATTATTCGTATCATATCCTAAATACTCTTCCATTAGAAACCATATTTGGACAACATTGTCTCGAATGACTGCTCCATAGCCCACTTGGCCCAGATTGCCTTTGGAAGCACCATCAAAGTTGACTTTGTGAAATCCCAAAGGAGGAGGGAGCCAATGGATGTGATTGGACAGGGCGGTTTTTGAGGAATAATGCTCGGAAGTGAGTGTGGAAAGTAAGGAAAAATGCTAAGAGTTCAAAATAGAGGATTTGAAGGGATCCGTTGGGAGATATTCTTGGGTTTGTGGGGAAATCTTCTTGGGGAGACTTTGCAAAACAAAAAGTAAATTTAAATTCAACGCAAAAACTAATATCCATTCAATGCAAAATAAAATTCTATAGTCCCTCTGATAAGGACCAATAAGAACATAAAAATGGTTAAGGTTTATTTGTAAATTTTGTTATGTTATCCAATCATTTTGTTTTAGTTTTAATTTTTTAAAATAAAAATTGTAATTGTAAAAGAAAAAGGCATATTTTTTAAAAATATGTAAATCTCTTTAAAAAAGCGTACTTTCCTTTTTTTTAATTAAAAATACTCATAAGGGGGATTTTTTCAATCTAATTTCTAAAATTTTTAATTAATTTTTCATTTAAAATGTGGATTTTAAGTGTTTTTTTTTTCCATTTTATTCCTTTTCTAAATGTAAATTAAAAAAAAGCCTGTAGGAGTGCAGTCTAGTGGCCAGTGGATGTACTGTTAAGGTGTTCGTGTTGCTAAGCAGGTCACGAGTTCAAACCTCGTTTTATCTGGAGGCCAGGCTTGCGAGCAGTGTGGTTCTCCCTAGGGGCCATAAGGAAGTCAGTAGGGATTTGACCCTGTGTCACGCAGTAGCTAGATACCGTCATCGTTACTGATTCCCCTAGATACAAAAAAAAAATGTAAATTAAAAAAATATATATTAATTATTTTTCTTTAAAAACACGGGTGTTAAGTGTTTGATGTTTCCAATTGCAAAAACACATTTTTTTTGAGAGATTTGTCTACCATGGTACTGATTGTCAAGATAGGAATCGATTTTAAGGTTTTTATTTGTAGTTGTATCGATTGTCAAACTAAGAGCCAATTTCAAGGATTTTATTTGCAATTGTATTGGTTATCAAGCTAGGAGCCGATTTGAAAGTTTCAATTAAATATTAATTTTAATTCCAAAAATAAAATTGGTGTTATTGGAAGCATCACTTTTCAATTCGATGGTCGATTTTAGGGTTTTGTTTACAACAATATCGTATGTCAAAGTCTTGATTTCAAACAAGTCACAAATTTAACCACCCCTCCAAAATAGGGTGCTATTGGTGGCGCCATTTTTTTAAATGGGGTAAAAATAACCATTAAATGTGACCTCTAAAAAAATTAGAACTCTGCAGAGTTCTCATTAAGCTGGTATCTTTGTTACTATTCACGAGACTCATGAATGCATCTAGTGCATTGGTTAAAATTGGTTAAACCTAATGGCACCACTATAAACTCATAGTGACAAAATCGAGTTTGGAAGGAGATCATAGGAATGTCACATTCCTTAATCCTTAGTCAACGTCTACTCCTCCTTTCATATGATCAAAGAGATCATCCATTCGAGGTATTGTGAACCTATTATTCATTGTGACTCTTTTCAAATCTTTGTAATATATGCACAATTACAAGGAACCATCCTTCTTAACAAAGATTACTAGTGCACTCCATGGTGAAACATTTGGCCTAATAAGTGTCCAACATTTATTTCAGCTATATCTATAATACACAAAGTTTTGGAGCTCTCATTCTCTATGTGTTCTTGGAAATTGGATTCATGCCAGTTTTTATCTTGATAGTGAAATCAAGTTCTCTTTCTGGAGGTAACCTTGTAACTCTTTGGGAAAAACATCTCTAAATTATGACAAAATTGGGTACTATAAAAGAGGGTTATTAACTGCATTCCCCATTGGAGCCTTTCCTTCTCTGTGCATAGTGCCATATTGTGACTTTGGGTAGTCATGTTGGTAATTAGGTCCCTTGCATCCCTAATAAGAAATGTGGGATGGAGTTTGCATGTTATTTTATGGAGACTTCTAAGATGCGTTCCTTCCCCTACGACACGCACCCTTGATAAAAGTTCCCCATGAATGCCTTGGACTCTCATGAGTCTTTGATGATGCATGAGATGATGCACTCACTACCATTGAAACACCTACCACAACAAATTTGGGTGCATCTTTATTTCCATAAGGAGGCGGCCTATAATTTCCTTCCTTGGAGAAGGTCCAAGGGGCCTTCCCCACAAACCTTGACTATTGTACAATGATAGTTATTATGCACCCTCTTTGATCCCCTTAGATATCTAGAAGTTCTTTTCATTTTCAAGTACCTCAACACTTGAATATGGTTTCCACATCCCCGCAAGGGCCCTAAAATTATGATTTAGTCTATACACAAAGTGATATGCCTAATGTTGATTAGTATCCATGTATGAGACATACTTTACCAGTTCCATGAATCTTATTTCATATTCCTCCAATATTCAGCCTCCATGCACCAAGGCATGAAAGGATCCTACCTACTGCTCTTCATAGAATGCAAGTAGGTACTTTATTCAAAATCTCTCTTCAATTAATTCTCATGAGACAATGTCTTGAGTGAGATGCAATTGTCTCTCAAGGTTTCCCCACCTATTCAAGACATTTTTTTTTAATGTTGGAAGATGGCTATTTTGGCCTTTTAGGTGGAGGCATAACCTCTTACTGTAAAACACCACATCATTCCCTCCAGCCATGCCTCGATGCATTCCCCTCCATAAACCCCCAAAAAATATCAGAGCTTGATATTATGACTTTCCCTAGTAATGTCCTTGGGTTGAGGTCCTCACTTTGATTTCCTCAAACCTTCTGGGTTACACTCCACAAAAATTGGGGACACTTCTTCTACACCCACTATTGGGTGTCCTTTTAGTGTCTCATGTATAGCCTCTAGAGAGTGCATGGTGAGAGCTATCTCAAGAAATGGTGGTGGTAGCATCGACGTCGATGTCCCTTGCACTGACATTTAAACCCTAATTTCCACACATCCTAACCATACCGATTCTTCGTCACAACCCAAGGTTCATCAGTAAGGGTTTATGTCACATTGCTAAATTCTATCTACACACACACACACACACATGTATGCATAGGTGTACATTTCTTTTACACTCTCTTTTAATGAGAATATCACTTAAGGTAGGTTGGATATAGGTCAGTGAGGTCAAATAAACATCAATATCTTGATTATTTTCTCTTTGGTGTTGCACCATCTCCTTCACTTCACTAGCTACACTTAGAGTTGCATTGGGTCTCTCTCTAGTGAAAGTATACTTTCTATCTAATACTTATTATAGAGAAATGATTTCCATACATTAATTAAGATGTATATATATATTCCAAGGAAAAAATATGTTTTTTTATTAATATAACAAAAATACATTGGCAATGCCCATGAAATTCATAAGTTCTTTTAAGCACTTTACATGACATTCTTATGTCTAATCCATCATCACACGAAAATTGAAAGTTTTTCATGTTCAATTACATCAGTAGCATATTTAAAAATAACCCAAATGCCATTAAAAAAAGTACATTAAACTTTCATCATGATATCAGTGAAATTCCATCATTATACAAAAAATGAGATAGAAATTGTAATGACTACAATGAAGTCCATGGTTCATGATTACATTATGTAGTGTTTCCATTCTATATTAATGAAACAACCTAGGTTCCTCGTTCCACCCCAACTCTATATTTTGGTAGCCCATCTACACCATTGTTCTTATCCCTGTAATTACGAGACAAATATGTTTAAGAGAAATTTGTCAATAGATTGAGAACTTCATCATACAAGGGTCATAATATAAAATTCCTAAGAGAAATTTCTTTGTGCATCCATTTGATAGCCATCTTTGAGTCTCCAAAAATTTGTAATTGGGTTACAATAAATTCTTGTGCTAGTTTCAATATTAGCGTTAAATCTATCAATTCATATAATTTTCTAGTTTCCTGACCAATTCCCTCTTTAAATGAAATATTTTTATCTAAAGATAAGCATAGTGTTCTTCCTAAACCTCCCTTAGGAGGTTTCCCCTATGATGTATCCTTATTTATAGCCGCTTCACCTTGCAAATGAGAAATAAGTTTTTCTTGCACCTATGGGTAGGCCTTTAAAATATTTAAGGATTGAAAAACAATTTTGATGGGGAGTGTCTCTTTGTCTTCAAATAACCTTACATTTATAGAAAACATACTCCCCCAACTATGTTAAGTGGAAGTTCTCTAATCTTGGATGTATCCTTTTTGTAACACCAAGTTTTGAAGGCCTCTTCAAGAGTTCCTCCTTCCTTGATATTCATAATCCCTATTAATATTTCCATCTCTTTCCCTACCTCCTTGTAGCGTGGATGTTCCAACATGACATGACCTATAATTTCTTCCACTTGGTGACATTGACAACACCATACTGTCCCTATAACATTCCTCTTTTGAAGAAAATCTTGTGTGAGAGCCTTGTTGTGTAATATTATCCACATAAAGATCTTTTTGTTGGGCATTTTAATTTCCATATAATTTTTCAGCACTAGATCTGCTAGTATTCTCTTCCTTCTTTTGCTAATGCTTTTTAGCCAATTTTGGGAACAAAATTTCTAGTTGGAATAAAAAACTAGATCAACTAATTGTCTTCTTCCTTGAGCCTAACTGTAAGGCCACTGGAGAACCTTCAGTTGGATGAAAAAATCATCCACTATTCCCCAACGAATTGTGGCACCACAATTGTTCAATTCAGTAGCACGACCACACTAGTTTACTTGGACCAGTCTATGCCTTACTCTTCGTTTCATTTATTACTTAACAATTATGTTTGTTTCTTATACTTAGAGAATTCAAAAAGTAATGAATACATCCATACATAGTAACAACTAAATGCAAGTGGGTGGTCGAACCAACCTAATACCCAAAATATTAAAACAAATTGGAATTTTGTCAAGCCCGGCTCATGCAACACACAAAGAAAGTTTACAAGGGAGCCTCTACTAAGTTTACAAAAATAACCTATGTGAAAACACAAAAGACTCTTCTTCGGTGAGTCACCTGATGCCCTTCTTTCATTTCCTTAATAAAAAATGTGAACACAACTCTCTCCTTTATAATTCATCTCTAAAATTTCTCCTGCCTCGCCTCAGATCATGCGACTTGTAATCACCACACTTGGATGAATTTCAGATCATGTCTTGTTCTCCATGACTTCCTGGATGATTTTACTTTGGTCTCTCCCTTGGCTATAAGTACGTTCCCAACTCTCCCAACTAACGTGTCTCTTTTCCTTAGAGCGGACACAACCTTTGGAAAATTGTCCACACAAATTCAACCGACCTTTGTCTAAGGGGCATGAATCCATTCAGTGAGTTGGTTGACTTACTCAAGCATGCCCTTTTTCACCTAGATAACTTGTTTCTTTCATTTGGGAACCCAAGTCATGCCCATGACCGATCATTCAACCGCTTCTCTTAGATACGCGTTCATCACATATATCCTTGGTTATCTCCTCTTGGTGCGTCGGGTGCCCAAGGTGACCGAGCTCTCCCAACTTACATTTTATTTCTATTTGGATTGGGTGTCATGTTTGTTGAACTGTTCAACCGATTCCCTTCATTTTGGTGGAGCTCCCACCTCCTACGCACATCTCATCAAGACTTCATCTTAAATTTTTTTGTAAGCATTCTTTGGGTGAAGTCATTCCTTGGCACAATGTGCACCCAAGGAACCCCAAATTCCCCATATATGAATATCCTTTGCCTCTTCATTTGAACTGAGCTCTCTGCCTTCCCGAATCGTCCTTCTTTGTTTATGGTGGAGGAGTGTTTTCTTGGGATGGACTCCCCAAGCCTTACACTAACATTGTTTCCTCTCAATAGATATGTGTATCTTTTCCATTCTCTTCCTTACTCTTCCCCCAAACCAACTTCTTCCCATGATAACCACTATTGGTGCCAATTAGTAGACCTTGCCTAGTTTGCAACTTATCCAAGATTAAAACAAACTTTATTCTTAACTCTTGAATCATTTGAAAGGGAATTATATGCATATTTGAAAGGGAATTATAGCCAGTGGTCGAGGGAGATTTTTACTTTATTCCCTTTTCAAATTTTCCAAATCAACCAGTTGCCAACTAGATGAAAAAAATGGATAACAAATTTCTAGATTATTGAGGAATTTTTTTTTGTTTAAGGGGATTTCTTATCCAATACTCCACTATATTAGGGTTTATATACTTATCTCTTACTACTTGAACCCAAAAACATGTTCTTTGAATAAGCCTCCATACATTTTTTGTAGTAATATCCTTTGAAAAGAGAAAGGGATTGTTGAGGTCCCATCCTCCAATGAATTTTGGTAATGCCAACGTTTTCCAAGAGGCTAGCACCAGTGCTTTATTTTGTTGGTCTCTAGACCAGATAAAATTGTAGAAAAGTTTCCTAATGGTTTCTAGAACACATTTTGGGACCCAGGTAAGTGATATCTAGTAGACGAGAATAACTTCCAAATTTTCTTTTACTAGAACCAAATGACCTTCCATAGACAACCATCTATTGCACTACATGTCTGTATTCTCCTCCACTTTAGCTATCAACCATTTCCAATGGCATTTTTTATATTGATTTGGCTTCAAAAATAAACCCAAATACTTTAAACCCTATTCTAGATCACTTATCTTATAGGGAAAAAGATGAGTAATAAAAAAAAATTCTTGCTCAAATATCCCCCATAAGGTCATCATAGATTTTTCCATATTAATGACCATTCTAGTTTCTTTGTATAATATATCCATGATGCCCTTGAATTTATTAATGAATCTTCTGGGATCTTCACAAAAAATTAGAATATTGTCTACAAATTGTAGATGAGTGATATTTCATGATACTCCAATAGGTACATGTCATGCCGCTATAGATCTTGGTTGGATTGCAGACGTCCAACATCCTCAATAGTGTGCGACACCGATTTTTTTTTACTTGGTGGAAAATCCACGTTGGTTTACTCGACCAGGATTAAGCCTTCTCTTTGTTTCATTTATTACTTAAGTTATGTGTGCATCTTATTACTTAGAACATTCCAACAAGTAAAGAGAGAATTCATACACAGTAAAATGAAATGTGCACGTGGGTGGACAAGGAAAAATTCCCCTGCGAACAAGTGGATATTCCCTCGAATTCTACACCCCTTATACCGAGACAGAAAGATGCAAATGGACACTAACATCCCTTTGATATTTTCTTAACTAGTTGAAAAGAGAGAGAGGGAGAAAGGGTGTGATGCACCTATTTCCGGTGTTTGTCCTCAGTGCTCCAATTTGAGCTTGATCTCCAAAATCATTCTCATAGCCTGATACTTTCAAACCACGGACAACAAAGAGACATGAGGAAACTCCTACTTTTGCATACTAGATTCAAAAAATTCATCTACAATAGACAATCACATGTAAAGGTACATAAACTAGAAGGAAATAGGCCAAGCATATATTAATGAGAACATTAAAAAGACACTTACAATCTATAGATGCAGTTGAAACAACCTCTCCAAGTCCTCTTTGTCTAACCCTTACACAATTCTCCCAAGATCATAAGTTTTATATCCAAAATCTTCCTCCCAAGTTCATAAGTTTGATACCTATAATCTTCCTTCTCCATGGAAAGCCCTCATTATATAGGATTTGGAGGCTTAACCACCATGGAGAGGATCACTCATCAGATCCACTAAAATGGGATCTCCAAGATATTTAGGGAGAAAATATCTATTAAGGATTTTAGGGAGGAAATATATCTCAAGGATTTTAAGGAGGAAATATTTCAACCATCCATGAGATCCTCAACCTCCCCTATAAAATAGAAAACCAAATGTGAGGTGGATTCTCACACTAAATTAATTTCCTTTTCGTGAATATTAATAATAATTCATGTGCACATAGTATTTTGACCTTCATATAATATATTTCTCCTCCACATTGACTAGGGATTGTGACATATATTATTTCATGGTGTCGAGGTGTATGCGACACTTAGCAAGGTGCATATGACACTTTTATGACACTTGCGACACTTAGGGTGAGGAACCTAGGTGTTGAAATTTTATGTGTAACAATATGCCCCCTAAAGTGTGAGGTCATAAGAGAAAATGATGGTTGAAACACTTTAAAATTATTCAATTCAAGGGCATGGAGTTGGAGAACCTGGAAGAAGCTACAAACAACCATCAAACAATATTAATATATGTTCCATTTTCAAGGCAGGCATATCGATTCTCAGAATAGGAGATGACTCAAAGCACAACCGTCAACCAATACACTGTGGATCCATGAAAAATATTGACTAAGGATATGGCCACCAAATATTCAATGTGTATCCATACCTCCATTACATGAATAGATCGTAGCCACAAGAAATACACAGTGGAGCTATGAGATGATAAAAAATAGCCACAAACCAATACAATGTGGATCTATGTAACAATCTATATATCAACATGCTCAAATGATCTCCTTCACAGCCTGGGAAAAATAGATAACATAGTGAACACTCAACCCAAGGTCTTCATACCAATCATGATGGGGCACAAATCTAGCCATGTGAATAGATGTTTTGATGTCGAACATGGTAGAAACCACTTGATTACTAGTCATTGAGGTAAACCGTTAACAAGTGCGAGGGAAATCACGAATGATGTCAATGATTTCCAAGGTACCCTAGTACAATCCAACGAATGTGAATAAATGATATGAATTCAAACATTTATGGAATCATTTGATCATAGGTCAATGACGTAAACCTAATTTCGGAGGCGACAAGGCCTACCATTGAGGCATGCAGGTCCCAAGGTACTAACTCATTTCTAAGTATAATTCTTGGATGATGTGTTGAAGTCGATAGGAAAATACTCATCGAAGGAGGGCCTTGATGTATCCCCCATCATCGACATGAAACTGACATAGGAAAGTGATGTAATATGGTGAATTGATTGAGTACAGACTGACACAGGAAATGGAAACTGGTAATACTGCAGATGGATTGTTTGAAGTGAAACTTCCCTTGAACATGATGAGGCATGACAACTGACTTAACAACATTGACTCGATGAGTACCAAGAATGTAATGTGACAACAATAAAATCACTCTTTGACTGGATGAAAAAGTATGGAGACACATGGAATTGGTATGATGCATAGACAAGAATATTACCCAACTGTAAGACGAGATGCAAATAGGTGCCATGTTCAAGGGAGACAATAGCTTCCATAAAGGATTCTCAAAAACTTGACCCACTTTCTTCAGTGTTTCCCCCACCTAGATAAATCAATACCTCTTTTTAATTTAACAAGCTCGAGGAGGGTAACACATGCTTGATATAACTCACCTTCGGTAAGTTACTCTTCCTTTATTTAATGAATTGGAAGAAGTAAGAATTTGTTTCCATATGGGTCCTTCAATGTGTAGTTTAGCAAGTCTAGAGAAGGAAAACTCGATGGTTTTTCATGTTTAGAGAGTCTGAAAAGAACTTAAAGTCGAACCCAGGGTTGTCCTTTTTCATAATTTTAGTCTCGTAAGGCTGAAAAAGAGATAAAATACCACTCGAAAGACGCCCTTTCAAACCTTTTAACGAGTGTGAAAGGAAGCAATATCACTCGACAATATTTTCATGTTTAGAGAGTCTGAAAAGAGCTTAAAGGACACCCCAGGGGGTTCCTTTTTCGTATAACCTTTACGAGTCTAAAAAAGTGATAAAATTTTACTCAGTTACATTCTCATGTATCTACGAGCACAAGAAAGAACAAATCCTAAGCTCGATGTTGGTTTCATTTTTACACAAGCTTGAAACAAAATTAAAATTATGCTTGTAAATTCCCAACATAATTTCCAAAGGTATGGATACCCATGGATTCTTGGTACTCTGCCCCCAACTTGAAAAGCTAGCGACTTAACTCCAGAATGATAATAAAAGGCTGGAGACATGCCCCCCCCCAAGATTCATTTCATTCATCGACTTTGAGGTTTTTACCAATTTCTATACTAGATGGAGAAAAAGGATAAGGGTGGATGAAAGGAATATTCAAATATGAGACCTAACGAAAGACTCAAATTGACATCTACAAGATTGAGCTAAATACTTGAATCAATATCTGTGATATCTAGTGAAAAGACTCGATTTGACAGGAGAGGTGACTTTTTCATTTTTTAACAAGCTTCACACATGAAAAGAACTATTCTCATAACTTCTTCTTGGTCATGGCTTCCAAGAGGACAATGCTCTGGAAGGAATACATGTCAAGGGACAAATGTCAATCATGGCTTCCATGAGATCTTCGCTATATGGAAGAAAAACACTCTCGAAGGAAAACATGTTGACGACCTCGATAAGGGTAGGGAGATCTGGCTCTAATATCCTTATCGAAGAGATGACCATGTAAACTACCAGATATAAGTCAGGAGAAGGGAGATATTCCCTCTCATGCGGGGTTGAACGCATGGGGTAGGTCGTTACATAATTGACCTGCAACGGGGTGGACATTGCTAGCATGTATGGACCATTTAGGGAAGGTGGATGGTGGACCATCAGATGAGGTTCAATGAATGAAAGTTGGTCGATTGTTACTATGTTTCCATTGTGAGGTAAACACATCACTCAAAAGAGAGTGGACACAAAATCTCTCATAATGTAGACATAGTCTCGCCCAAGGAGCAGGTTAAAGTCCAAAGGTTTGTGAGCTACCGTCACATCAACATAGACCATTTTTCCTCCCAAAGTAGCCAAAAACTGAGTAAGGGTCCCTAAAGGTTGACTAAATCTTCTGTCAAAGGTCAACAAATTATGAGTCATAGGTGCAACCTGTGGGGAACCAAAATATTTTCTAGCATTTGCGGATAAGATGCTAACATAAGAACCTTAATCTATTACAGTGTTGGGAATATTCCTATCACAAACCTGTATGGTGATTTGGAAAGGAACATAAGAGGGAAGATGGGGATCTGCCAAATTATTCCAATTAATATAAATCATTTGATTGCTTGAAGGGGGTTCCATCAGAATGGGTGGAGTGCCCCCTTGTCTGGGTGAATCAATATTAACGAGGTATACCTTGGTGACATCCTCACTCTTTGAATGAGGAGTGGGATCGACCGATGAAGGAACCGGATCTACCACGTTGGTTGCACTCTTCAAGGGAGGAGTGGGATCGATCAATGATGGAACTGAATCAACCACTTTGGAAATCCTCAAGGGAAGAGTGGGATCAATTGATGAAAGAACTAGATCGACCACTTTGGTTTCACTTTTTATATGAAGAGTGGGGTTGACCGATGACGGAACTAGATCAACCACTTGGGTTAGTGGTTCAACCGAGGATGAAACCAGATTGACCACTTGATCAAGTGGACTGACCGGGGATGGAAATAGATTGACTAGTCCATCAACTAATGATGGTTTGGAAGAAATATTATGATAACCATTTGGAAGTTGAATCTTTTCCAAAAGGTAATAAGTCTTGTCCATACGAGCGAAAATGTGGGAGTAATGATCACCTTCGCATAATAAGCAAGAAAATTTGACAGTTCTATTCTTCTTACCAACCTTAATGTCACTAGATGACGGGGTATCACCAGCATGTCCTGCAGGGGCTGATGACATGGAAGACCACATTTCTAATACCTTGGGGAGACCAAGGAAATCCCTTAGAAAGTGGTTACCCTTACAAATCCTGCAAGGGTACTTGGGCTTACTAGTTGTTTGGGTGATATTGGCATCATCAACACTCCCAACACGATTAACAGTAACTGGTTGTTTTCTAACATGTCTGGAAGTGGTTGGAAGTTTAGACCCTTGCTTATTTTTCTTCTTCTTAATCTTCCTTTTCTTCTTCTTCTTATTCACAGGGTTACTAGCTTCAGAGCTTTCACTCGGTGAAGAAGATGAAACAGAAGAAGACCTTGCAAGTGAAGAAGGCGAAGAAGATCTTAATGGTGAAGAAGGTGAAGGATCAACATGAGTTTGATGTTCTTGGGGGAAAGTGCTTACAACCGAAGCACTTGCTTCATTCGGGATTACCAGAGTGGAAAACAACCATATCGGTAACCCAATTGTGAGACCTGGTAGGCTCAAAGTAGCGATGTAAGTAATACCAACACTTCCATAAGAAGGAAAAACAAAAGGTTCCCCCAGAGTAGGGGCTTCTTCATTGGTTGTTCCAGGAATTGACGTCATTACACACAGATACAACCTAGAGTCTTTTAGGGAAAACAAACAACACATGCTAAAACTCTAGGAAGCAAGCAAAAAAACAAAACCTTCTCACAATGAATGCACTAGTTGGTGATGAAATCCAACGTCACGGGAATAATGTAAGAAGGGGATAAGATAGAGTGGGTGGAAAATTTACGTTGAGGACCTGCTTAACAGACTTATGCCTTGCAATATTTTGCACAATAAACATGGATTTACCCTCCAAGGAGCCTGAGTGATTTTGGCCAACGTCGATTCAAGGTACAAAGAAGACTTTCCCCTTCACCGTCACCTCGTGTATTGACCCTAAAGAAAGGCCACTAAGGTTACCAAATACAAAAATTATTCTTGGGGAAGCAGTCAACAATATGATATACGCGCAAGGTCACGGTAACTGAGCCAAAAATCAACTTGAGAAGGCCCGTACAGAGTTGTTTTCTCAAGTGACCCCCAATAATACGTGCAACCACTACACCAAGACCAACAAAATAGGGTTAGTAACTCTGTTGATCTTAATGTGACCTTGTGATTGACCCTTGTGTGAGAAGGGATTCCCAAGAAAAAATGTAGTAAATGGATTTCACTACTCCCTAACTCAATATTCTATGTTTGTTTATAGCTTTGGAAAGTTATTTTTCACACCTATTCCAAATCCCTACAACTAATCTAATGTAGGTTGCAAAGAGCCCTAGAAATACAAGTTTCTAGGTAGATTTTAATTAACGCATAAATTTTATTAAGCTGTTGTTACTCAAGAGGAAAATGGCATGGACTAAATGATTTTTTGACCAACTCTAAACAATGCAAATAAATGAGAATTAAAATATTTCACTTCGATGAAAGCTATATATACGAGAAGGAGAAAATGTTTATCATTCCCAGATGCACAATGTACCAAAATTTTATTAAACTCATCGATATCAAGATCCTCAATAAATGAGCCAAAGATAATGTACACCAATACATGATTCTTGTCCCCCTGGGCATGAGGGGGAAAATTTTTAAGAATTCAAGACCAAAAAATGCCGAAAACCATGCAATTTCACTACTTCAAATGCAAATATGCCCCCAATCTAATGCAAAGAAAAAAATTATTTTTTTTTATTTCAAAGATACACTAAAATCAATAGAGAGTTTCTTCAAAACAAAATCAACCCAAACAAATCCACAAGACAAAGTACAGACTCTGGGAAAAAATCTCTGCAAGATAGACTAGGAAAAACTGAGCAGAAAAGGGCAAAAATCACCAAAAAAGGAGATCAACGCTCATGTTTTCAAGGGAAAAGAGCATTGTATATCTTTGATATACACTTCATAGGAGATATTATTACATATGAACAATCTAATATACACTCCAAGGGAACGCTACCCTTCCCAAAAACTCAGAACAAGGCTTAAAACTCAGAAAATTTCACCCAGAATTCCCAAAATTTTATGAAATTGTCAATGAAGAGGGGAGAAAGGAAATAGATCAGGAAAAACCAATAAAAATAATCTAAAAGTGGGAAAAAGGTAGAGATGATCCAAGGAAAAAAAAATTAATGTCCTTCCCTAGTAGAGTGGCCAATTTCCGTTATAGGAAAATTCCCCTGCAGACAGGTGGATCTTCCCTCAGATTCTAGACCCCTAATACCGAGACAGAAAGATGCAAATGGACACTAACATCCATTTGATATTTTCTTAACTAGCTAAAAAGATAGAGAGGGAGAAAGGGTGTGATGCACCTATTTCTGATGTTTTTCCTCGCTACTCCAGTTTGAGCTTGATCTCGAAAATTGTTCGCATATCTTGATACCTGCAAACCACAGAAAACAAAGAGACACAAGGAAACTCTTAATCTAGTATACTAGATTAAAAAAATTCATCTATAGTAGACAAGCATATGTAAAGATACATAAACTAGAAGGAAATAGGACAAGCATATATTAATGAGAACGTTAAAAAGACACTTGCAATCTGTAGATGCAGCTACAGTATCCTCTCCAAGTCCTCTTCGTCTAGCCCTTACACGATGCTCCCAAGATCATAAGCTTGATATCTAAAATCTTCCTCCCAATATCATAAGTTTGATACCTCTAATATGCCTTCCTTCTCCATGGAAAGCCCTCATTATATACTATTTGGAGGCTTAACCACCATGGAGAGGATCACTCATCAGATTCACTAAAATGGGATCTCCAAGATATTTAGGGAGAAAATATGTCTTAAGGATTTTAGGGAGGAAATATCTCTCAAGGATTTTAAGGAGGAAATATTTCAACCATCCATGAGATACTCAACCTCCCCTTAAAAATAGGAAACCAAATGTGAGGTGGATTCTCACACTAAATTAAATTCCTTTTCATGAATATTAATAATAATTCATGTGCACATAGTATTTTGACCTTCATATAATATATTTCTCCTCCACGTTGACTAGGGATTGTGACATATGTTATTTCATGGTGTCAGGGTATATACGACACTTAGCAAGGTGCATATGAAACTTTTATGACACTTGCGACACTTAGGGCGAGGTACCTAGGTGTGGAAATTTTATGTGTAACACAAACCAACCTAAAACCCAAGTCTTTTTATCACAAGAACAATAGTGTGTTGAGCCTTTAGCTCATGCCACACAAAGGAAGTTTACAAGGGAGATTCTGCGCAGTTTACATAAGAACCTATGTGAAAACACAAAGACTCAACTTTGGTGAGTCACTTCGTGCCCTTCCCTTGTTTCCTCGGTTATGAAGTTTGAATGAACTCATCTCCTTCATGCTTCATCTCTTCGGCCCTGTGGTTCTCTTATCAACTCACCCATTCCTCTCTATGATTATGAACTTGTCTCTTGATTCTTGGATTTCCTTCCTCCAAATTCTCTTCTCCATCATTCCTTATAGGCACCCACCCTAAGTTGGTGCAATCCCTTGCTTGGAGCCGATGTGTTTGTTTTGGGAGCTTGTCCACATTTCGTTTGGGATGACTTGCCTAAGGGGTGTGCATCCCTTGGGTGAGTCAGTCGACTTGCCTAAGTGCACCTACTTTCTCTTAGCCAACTCATCATTTATGTTTGGGGCACCTAAGTTTTTCTATGATTTATCATTCACTTGGATATATTCTATCACACATTCCCTTGGTCTTTACCCTTGGCGTGCTAGGTGCCTAAGGAATTCGAGCTCACCCAATATATCTTTCCTTCATCTATTGGTTAGTCTGAGTGACCACTTCACCCATCCGTTCTTTGGTTTTATTCTGGCCAAGTGCATGATGGGGAACACACTTATCCTTATTTCCCAAGGTCTTACATCCTCCCCAAACCCATTTCATTGTCGTCCTAAAAAATCCAGGTGTTGATGATCCTCTATGCTTCTCCTTGAACTCGCAGATGTTGTGCTTCCACCTTCATGTTGCCTCTCATATTTCCCAACAACTGTCTTCTTTGTACCTCCCTTTCCAACAAAAAAAATACTCATGCTGACGGTGCTTATCAATCCCTGAAATTTTGAACGCCAACATTTATTCAACCTCTAACTTTGGTCAGTTGGTAATCATTGTTGGGCCATGGGTGGGATAAATTTTATCTGGGTCCTCCATGTCCATTCGAAATGATGGTTTCATATGACTAATGTGAAAAACAGGGTGATTGTTTCTCATGTGAGACATGAGCTTCAACTTGTAGGTGACTTATCCAATCTTCTCAAGTATCTTGAATGGACCTTCATACCTCTGCACTAGCGATGGAGCCATATTGGTTAGGGGTGTGAATTGGTTCTTTCCCATCTTGAAAAAGAAGTGATCTCCTATGTTGATTTATGAATCACATCTCTCTTGATATGCCCAATGTTTCATCCTCTCTTTCACATCTGTTAAATGTATATGAGCTAACTCCAACCGATCCTCCCAACTTGTCATGAATCCCAAGGATGTTGGGTTTGTCCCGTAATATCCTTGAATCACCATGTGTGGGGTAATGGTTTGTTTCCCATGAGTCAAATTGAAAGGACTATAGCTCACTGTAGAACTCTTCTGCAAGTTATAATTGAACTGTGTCACATCTAATGGATTTGGTCAGTTATCTTGATCCTCCCTCACATAGTGCCATAAATAATATTATAATAGTCCATTGATTCGTTCCATCTATCCATCTTTAGGTGGATGGAAGATGGAGCTCATCAATAAATTCATCTTAACAAGTTGAACAATGTTGTCGAAAACTTCTCGGTGAACCTCATATCTCTTTCTGAAATGATGTTCAGTGGAAGACCCTAGTACTTCACAACATGTTTGAAAAAAATTTGTGCCACCTCTTCTACTCCACAAGTTATCTTCATCAGAATGGAAACCACATACTTGGAAAAATGATCCATTATGACCATGATCTCATTGTACCCTTGTGCGACTGTAAGTTGGATGATAAATTCCATCGAAACACCTACCCAAGGCTTCGCCAAAATTGACAAAGGTTACAACATACTTGCTTGCATCTTGGTGTCATACTTATCTTGTTGAAAAACAAGACAAGTTTAGGCATAGTCCTCTACATCTCGTACCATACACTCCCAAAAGTATCTTCTCTCCAACAATTCCAATTTTCTATGCTATCCTAGGTGGCTAGCCTAAGGCGAGTCATGAAATTCCTTCAAGAGATCCTTGCGAAGATTACTTGACTTAGGAACATAGAGGCTTTCAAAAAAATACAAGATCCTGTCACAAATAAATAACCTCCTTGTCTTCCCCTCCTCTAGTTGCTTCATGATGTTCTTCATTGTTGGATCAACCTTCAATCCTTCCTTAATTTTGTTTTTACAAATCTTTCAACACGTGAATCTGGCTCCCATTTTTCGTAGTAGATGATTCATCTTCCTCAAGTGAAACTAGTTGATCCTTCCTAATCAAGGAATCGGTGACAACATTGCGTTTGTTAGGCCTATACTCGATGGTCATGTCAAATTCGACCAAGAAGTCCTACCAACACGCCTACTTGGGGGACAAATTTGGTTGTGTCGCAAAGTATCTCATCCCTACATTATCCATGTTGACCACGAAGGGCCTACATAACAAGTAGCTCCTCCATACTTGTATACAATGTACACCATTAGTCATTTCCTTCTCATGGATCGGATACCTTCATTCATGATCCTATAGCTTCCTTCTCTCAAAAGCCACAGGGTACCTATCCTACATAAAAAAATCCTCCTATGGAAAAGTCTGAGGCATCCATATGCACTTCAAATTATTGATCAAATTTGGGTAGATTCAACATCAAGGAAGAGAAAATTATTTATTTCAACTATTTGAATGAAGACTTGCTCTTTTCTGTCCAATTCCAAGATCTCTCCTTCTTCAACAAATCTGCCAGCAGTGCAACAATCTTGGAGTATTCTTCTACGAATCTTTGATATTATTTGGTTAATCCAAGGAAAATGATCACATCATACACAGTGTGTGTCTCCTCCCAATATTTGATCGCAATGATCCTCGCAGGGTCCATGTGAAAGCTTGCTTGTCCAATCTAGTGGCCTAGGAAGGGTATTTTGGTCTACCTGAAAACACACTTGGACTTCTTCAAGAATAACTGAGTATTTCACAATACCTCAAAGAATTCCTCCAAATGTTTTTCATGCTCCTCCATACTCTCCCTAAACACTATGATAGATTCTAAGTACACCACCACAAACTTGTCCAAGAATGGTTTGATAACGTCATTCATCAATGTGTAGAAGGTGGATGGAGAATTTCATAGACCGAACAACAACACTAGGAACTCATAACTTTCATATCATCTCACAATTGTTGTATTTTGTTTGTCTCCCTCCATGATCCAAACTTGATAATAACCATGTCTCAAGTCCAACTTTTAGAATACCTTGTCTTTGGCTATCTTGTCAAAATAGTCCACAGTTAGTGGCAAAGGATATCTATTCTTCATAGTTTATTTTTTCAACACCTTGTAGTCAAGGAACATCCTCAGCTCCGTTATGTCCTTATTCTTTTGAAATAGGATCAACGTACCATATGGGGACCTAGAAGGTCGAGTGAAGACTGCATCAATAAACTCCATTAAATCTCTCTTCAATTCTTCCAACTTGGATCTGGACAATTGATACAGAGCTCTAGTGGGTGGCTGCAACCTCGACTCTAGATCAATTTGGTGGTCAATGGTACACCTTGGTGGGAGAATCTTAGGAAGATTGTCTAACATCATGTCCTCAAACTCACTACCACATATGGGTTCAAAGTTCGACAAAAAATTTCGACGATAAGGATCAATTCATTGATATCATTGCCAATTATGACATAATAAAAAAAATGAATCTTTTTTTTTTTTGGGGGTGCCCCGATGAATGTCGGAGCTTCCAAAAACATCTATATACATATATATTTCGATGATCTAGGGGAATACCCAGGGTTCAATGCTTCAACATCATACTAATGAAACCCTAACTACCGACCCTTTCGACAACACCTGCGAAGCAGGCGAAGTCTCACTCGAGGTAGAGGCAGGGGGGTTACAGGACTCAGGTGTTTGTAACCAAGATGGGACATAGATATATGATTAAAACACTTTGCAGAGTACTCAGGAAAAACATTCATTAATATATTAGCCTTATTCACATCGCAGATCAACCCTAAGTACAGTTCGACGCAGTAATACTAAAGATTAATCACTCTAACAATCTAGCACATAGCATTGAATCAGATTTATCATTCACCAATAAAGCACTAAACATCCATATATCTACCTAAAATTCACAACATTCAATGCACTAAACATATTCAAAGCATAAACATCATAGCACAAATCAACTCATCAACACAAGATTTGCATGGTTCACCCCAGTGTGGGGCTACGTCCACCAACTGCTTCTTCTTTTATTATTTTGCTTCAATCTCTTACATTCATCTGCTCCTGTGAACTAAGCCACAGAGCCAAGATTCACACTGGACATGTGATCTGCGCACTAAGCACCAGATCCACCTTCCCAAAATCAGATCAAGGCACAAGGCCAACTCACACAGAGTATTACATATATAGTCGGTTGCATGAAGCAACTTAGAGCCTCTTGCACTTAGCTACATACACATCACTTGTCTCTTGCACTTAGCCCATCACTACATTGATTTCACTAAGAACACTTCACTACCTCTACATTTCATTCCTTCCCATATATACTTTTACATCCATTACAAAAATGCCTACTCATGGGTAAACCAATGGGCCGACATCCCAAAACCCTAATACAAAAACCCTAATTAACCCCTTGCTGGGTCCACAAAATAAGTGAGATCCTGTGATCTTAGCTCCGCTTGCGTGCTCTATCTCTGACCAGTTTGTCGAAGTCCAAAATTGGTCAACTCAACCAATGTTTCCTCAAAACTTGGTCGAGGGCCAACTTGCCTCCAACACTAACCTGTGACTCATCCTGAGTCACTCAGATCTAGGTGACATTGCTTCGAAGGCCTCGATCTTAGCTCAATTTTCCTTGACCTGCTGCTTCGCTTGAGCCTCCTGTTCAGTAGGCTCTTGGACTACTTTCTCAGTAACAGACCCTTCTAGGCGTTGTTTCACTATCGCAACCACTTGGTCCAACTGCAAGCCTTGTCCTTCGATCTCTTCAAACACCGTGCAGCCTTCGTCCTGCACCGCTTGTAACCTCTATGTGACCTCCATGACTCTTCCTTGGATGGCAGTAATCTGTTGTTGGGCTGCACATTGTTCTTGTGATCTCTTCATTATCTTGACCACAGTGAGTGACTTGATATGTGCTTGAATTTTCAGTGCCTACTGCTACACCTCCTGTAGTTGCGCTTCCAACTTCCTAAGATCTAGATATTCCTTGAGGCATTCATAATTTTGTGCACTTTTTTTGCTTAACTACTTGCATTCCAAGGTGAGGGCCCTGATCCTTCCTACTACTCTCTTAGATGATTCTTCCCTTTGGTCGTGCACTTCCTGCAGAATGCTTCATACTTCTTGAAGCTCCAACTTCGTTACTCTTTCTTGAAGTTGTTGGATGGCCTTAGCAAGCGTCACTTGAACTTCAACTGCCTCATGTTCCTCCTATGCTGAGCCTGGCACAGAGCGAAGTGCTTNTCCCTCTGTATCTTTGCCTTGTCTTCCTCGAGCATCGCCTAGAACTCATCCTTCTCATTTTCATAGGCGGTCACATAGTACCGCACAACTCGCAGTTGCTCCAAGATCTCTTATTTTTCTTTCTTCAGAGATTCTGTAGCTTGTTCCTTTTCTTCTTGAACTTTATGGAGCCGAGCCTCTATTGCATCTGCCATTCTTCAAAGTTGGGTTGTCTCATCCCCCAACTCTACAGTTTTTTATGATGAAGGCGCAGTAAGCACTGTGTGGCTCAATTGAATGGCTCATTGTATTTCCTTTAGTTCTTTCTCAACTCTTGTGTACAACTCTTCTTGCTTTGCACCATATCTATGAAAGAGGTCCTCAGACACATCCTCCATCTGGGGCTTACTTGCGTGGGTTTTCTTTCTGGCCGAAGGTTTCTGTGGAAGAAACCTTCCTCTTCTTCAATGCTTCTGTCTCGGTAGGGGGATCATTCGGCGGTGTAGCTTTGCCTTCTCCTTGTTTTTCTCCTTCTTCTTGAATTAATTCATCTCCTCTTCCTCCTGTGAGAAAACTAGGCCTACTTTCTTCCGAGGCATTGTCTTCCTCATCAGTATGTACATCCTAGAATTCCTCCTTTTTCTTCTTCTTATTTGCACTTGTTTGTTCAACATGCTCTACCCGAGTGACCATGGGGCTTCCTATGATATCAGGGTCGGAGAGTTATCCATCATCAACTGGTATGAGGAACTCTGCTGACCACTCCTTCATGATCTCCTCCATGTCTTCATCAGTCATCTTTTAATAGGACTGCAATTCCATATTGCTCTCATCCTTGTGCGCAGTGATATATATAAAATGTCTATCTGTGCAGAATTTAGCTAATGGTATGTACCGGTGCAAGTTTCACGGTGTCATGCAAGGGAACGATTCGATGGAAACCTTCAGTATCTTATAGTAGACGTGGAACATTGTGTTCGACTGCCACTACTTGGACATGCCATTTGTGTACCATAAGGTGGAGAACCTCACGACCAACGACTCTGACGGATCAATCTCCAGGAAGGTAGCTCCTTTCGACATTTTCTAAGCGACAAATGCGATCAACACCAACAACCAACTGAAATGGAGCTCATACCCTTGATCCTGCGCTTCGCGATAGTGTTTTTTGAGCTCGTTGACGAGGTAGCTCACCCAATTCATTTTCATCCCCTCCACACATTTCCCTACGAGGTCCACCACAAACCTGGTGACCTGCATGGGGCGGTTCTTTCTAATGAGCTTTCCAGCTATAAGTTGGCAAGCTAGACACACTATGCCATCCTAGATAGAAGATACCTTGTAGCCTCGCTTCCCCTTCTCAACTTTTCCATAGGCCTCCTTAATGCGCTGTGACAAGGAGCGGTCTGAAGCCTTCCTTGGGTAGAACTGATGAGGATCGAGTCCCTGCATGCTTAGTCCTATGATCAGGTGGATCAACACCGAATCCACAGTAATGCGCCTATCGAGCCACAAGTATCCTCCATGATAGCACGACAAGAGGAGTTTAACGTAAGAATTAACCTCCTGATGTTATACAAAATGAGGGATCTTCATGACGTTCAATATCGTGGAATGTGCAAGCACCTTTATCCAAGGCTGGGAGACTATGCGAGCTTTCTTCCTAGTTATCTTCATCAGGTATCTATGCGGTGCGAGAATCGCATAATTATTTCTGTCTCCGAGGTTGAAATCACTATTCTTTAACGATGGGATCTGGCCCAACTAGCTTCCAACTACGCATATCCCCTTCGGGATGTACACGATGATCAATGTGTACTCAAAGTCCCATTGAATGATATCATAGTTGATCGCACCAGCCAAGGGCGAGATATAATCAAGTAAGATCGATGGGATCGGCTTCCCATTAGCCATATCATTGCGATGCTTACTTCGCTTCTCTGTCGTGGGGTTAGCATGGCTAGAGCATCGTGTGGTCGAAGGGGATTCTTGAAATCCCTTGGTCAACGATGCCTGAACACCTTCATACATACCTCTATCAGCCATATACTTCCTAACAACCTTCTCAACGAACTTCTCTAACTCAGCCTGTGTGTCCGACATTCTTTCCTTTAAACGAATAGGTCTAGGTAGGCAAATGGATAGACGAGGTAAGAAAATGGGTGGAAATGTCTAAGTTATGAAATCTTAGCTTGACTCTCAGAATCAAATGTTTGTTAGAAATGTTAATCATGGATGGCAAAAAGTGGTCACGGCGCAACGTCAGATGGGTTAAATAAGTGAGCATTGTAACAGATTCTTCCAACAGGAAGGACTGCTTCCATCAATGCAAATATGTTCGTTATGGCACGGTCTCAACGTCCCAAACGTAGTCTATTCACCCATATTTGTGATTCCTAGCCATTCGAAGCGTCGTTCTAATAGTCGGGGTGCCTCTAATGGTCATATAGCTTCGCCGAGGTGAAGTCCCATTCTGCATGGTTCTATTGTTCCAACGAGGTTCAAATTATGCAAACCTGCCTCCTGCGAAGTCTTCTCTATAACTTATTGTAGCTTTTCTAACTTGGATTTCTTCTTACTGATCTTCCTTTCCTTCTTTTCTGTGATCTGAGTCTCTCTAAATGTTTCTGGATTTCTCTTCCCATTCTTATTCTTATTTTCTCCTATCGTAGTGACTTCGTGCTGCTTATGTACTCTCAAAGGGTTCGAAGTTAATATCGCTTCTATTATTGATTCCTGGGTGGATATACTTTCTTCTTGCATGGATAGGTCCTTAAAACCTTCTTGCGCTCTGACAACTAATTCTCTTTCCTTCTGCTTCTTTGACTTATCCTCTCGTTCTTCTATCAATCTCTCTACTTTTCTAGCTATGAAGTCCCTTAGTTCTTTCTTTTTTTGTTCTGTAACTTCCTCCTTTGGTTTACTTCTGATCTAATCCTTCTCAATCCAAGTCTTTCCTAACAAAAGTGGGAAAGGGGCGTTGTTCTCAACAAACCTAATAACTTCAAATTCTTCTTCTATCGGTGTTCCATGGATGATAGAAGGTACACTAGTAACTCTTCCATACAGGGTTATCATATTTCCTTTAAATAAACCTATTCTTCCCAATGAAGGTAGCACAGTAGGCTTTCCCAAAATTTCCCAAGTGCTTTCTGGCATAATATTCACTTGTGTTTCCTCATCCAAGGTACAGTATATGTCGAAGTCTCCTATTTTTGTATCTATGCATTGTTTTACTTTCATGATTTCTGGTAAACTGACATCTTTGTGATCATTCATTGCTTTTTTAAATTCTACTAATGTAGTCTGGACTTTCTCTAATCCTTTTTCTTTCTGATATTATAACATGCTCTCATTCTCTTAACTAATGTTCATTTGTTCAACTTTAGCAATCATCCTTGGACAATCCTCAACCTTATGACCAACAATTTTACAATAAAGACAAATAGGACCTGCACCAGGGCATTCCTTAGCAAGATGTCCCGATCTTCTGTAGTTATAACATAGTGTCAATCCTCTCTTTCTCTTATAATTTCCCAAAGTTTTCTTGTACTGCGTACTAGGATCACAGTGCTGGACCTGCAATCTGCAAAAATTCTTTCTAGGTTCCTACATCCACTTATTAGTCCAAAAATCCTTTCTATGCATAGGAATAACATATCTTTCTCTATTTCTATCAAATTTATTTAGATCAACTCTTTCTTCTAATTGTACCCTGGCTTTCAAAATAGGAAAAAATATATCAAACATACCTATATCCATGCTTTCGAAACAAAAATTTTCACTTTACTTACACTTATCAAACACAAAGATTTAATATCTTACCTCATTTCTTCAGATTGAATATCTTTCATAGCACAAGGTTTCACAAGTCAAGTAGAGTACTGCGCACTACAACAACAGATCTATGCACAAAAATTATCTTTTCTTTTACTTAAGTTCCCAACAATCACACTTTTAGGTCCCGGAAATGGAACCATTTGTTGGCACAGGGGCAGACCCATGGTTCAATGATTCGACAACGCACCAACAAAACCCTAACTATTGGCCCTTTCGGCAACACCTGTGAAGCAAGCAAAGTCTCACTCAAGGTAGAGGTAGGGGGGTTACAGGACTCAGGTGTCTGTAACTAAGTTGGGACATAGATCTATGATTACAACACTTTGCAGAGTACTCAGGAACAATATTCATTAATATATTAGCCGTATTCACATCGAAGATCAACCCTAAGTACAGTTCGACGCAGTAATACTAAAGATTAAGCACTCTAACCATCTAACACATAGGATTGAATCAGATCTAGCATTCACTAATAAAGCACTAAGCATCCATAGATCTACCTAACATTCATAAAATTCAGTGCACTAAATAGATTCAAAGCATAAACATCATAGCACAAAGCAACTCATCAACACAAGATTTACGTGGTTCACCCCAGTGTGGGGCTACGTCCACCAACTTCTTCTTCTTCTATTATTCTTCTTCAATTTCTTACATTCATCTGCTCCTGTGCACTAAGACACAGAGCCAAGCTTCGTACTAGATAGGTGATATGCACATTAAGCACTAGATCCACCTTCCCAAAATCAGATCAAGGCACATAGCCAACTCGCACAAAGTATTACATATACAGTCTGTTGCACGAAGAAACTCAGAGCTGATTGCACTTAGCTACATACACATCACTTGTCTCTTCCACTTAGCCCATCACTACATTGCTTTCACTAAGCACACTTCGCTACCTCTACATTTCATTCCTTCCTATATATACTTTTACATCCCTTACAAAAAGGCCTACTCATGGGTAAACCCATGGGCCGACATCCCAAAACCCTAATAAAAAAACCCTAATGAACCCCTTGTTGGGACCACAAAATAAGTGAGATCCCGTGATCTTAGCTTCTCCTGGGCGCTCCATCTTCGACCATCCTATCAAAGTCCAAAAGTGGTCAAACCCGACCAATGTTTCCTCAAAACTTGGTCGAGGGCCAACAAGGATAGTTCGTCAATATATTGATGAACCTAGAAGATGCCAACTACCCATTTGAAAATGGTTTAACAATCACTAACTTCACTGACTTGGTCAACTTTGACATAGTCAATGTTCATTGAAAGATCGACGAAGTTTAGTGTTTTCGACAATTTTTTTGTAGGTGCGACAATTATAAAAGATTTTTATGCTTATTGTTCATTGCATGATTTATTAGTCTTTTTTGTATGTGATACTTGCCTCAAATCCAATTCTTGATCTGCATGGCTCTGATTTTGTACTTTGAAGGTTACAAATTTTTAATATTACTGTCTCTTTTTTAAATAACCAAATTGAATCCCTAACACTTAGACCATCTTTTATTTCGGGATACAAATGTTTCCCTAGGAAATAGGTATGAACATGTCTACTCAATTCCATTTAATTACTATAAAATTTGTCTTGGTGTAGTTCTCTTTTATTGTTTGATTTTATTACTTTCTTATAATCAAGCTTTGGAACTTATGTGGTAAAAATGTATGGTTTTGATTTGTTGATTAATTCTTGATCATTGTTATAAACCTTTAATAAATCTATGACAAAAATGAATTAAGTCTCTAGTACATATGGGGTCAATATAATTCTATGATATTTGTATTGTAACAATATATAATTCGTATATTAATGTACTTATATTGCTTCAGTGGATTTTGTTGTAAATATAGGAAATCCCAATGTCAACACCTAAAGAGAGTCAAAGGATGGTTGTTAGGTTAAGGGATGCATGGGAGGAACTGGTCGGTACTGATGGGAAATTTTATTGGTCTTGCAATCAATGTAGGGGCTTGAAAATAAGAAGATTAGTAAGGAAAACAACTGAAATACATTGTTTTACATATGAACATTGTGAAGTGGGGCATACATTTAATCCCATGGTAAGATATTCATTATATATGTCTTTGTATTGATTCTATTTATTAAATTTTCTTTTGTTTTAATTTTTTTTATATACACTAATGTTATTGATTGTTTGTAATTGTAAAGATAAATCCTCCTAGGTGTTTTTCATCAGATAAATATATGCCAAGTGATAGTAGAAATACTATTGTACAAGATATGGAAGACGATATGAATATTGAATATCATGTCAATCCTATGGAAGAAGATGACACCAATAATATTGTTGAGCTGGATGATGGGACAAAGAGATTGATCCAGGACATATTTTCTCCTATCGATGAGGAAAAGGATGATGATATTTATGATGTATCTCTTCTTGAGAAGGAAGAACAACCCCTTTATGAAGGCTCAAGAACACATATTCTCTTTGCTATAATGTTGTTGGTGAACTTGAAGGTATTGAATGGTTTTTCAAACACTTGTCTCACACATATCCTAAGGTACGTAATATAATTTTTCACATACTATACATAAAGGTCGACTTTATTTTTCTCTATTTTTAGTGTCGATTAATGTGTAAATTAAGAATGCAATATTTTTTATTACTATTATTTACATTAACTAGTTTTTTTTTTATGTTGTAGATTGTTAGGTGATTTTTTCTTACCACTGTCAAATAATTACCTTGCACATACCGAGAGATGCGTGCCAATATGAAAGATATTGGAATGGATTATCAGTTTATTGATGCATGTCTGAATGATGATATTATATATTATGAACCATATTCATCATAAATGAAATTCCCACAATGTCAAATGAGTAGATATTGAACCGATCAAGTAACAAAAAAGGTGCCTCACAAGGTTCTTTGTCATATTTTGATAATTCCACATTAGAAACAATTGTTTAGGTGCCAAAGAATTGCATAGTTTATGGATTACCATGCATGGCACAAAAGTGAATATGGTGTTCTTCAAATGATTGTAGATGGTTCTGCATTTAGGAACATCGAAGAAATATGACCAATTTTTAAAGAAGAACCATGTAATGTTAGTATTTCATTAGCAACTGATAGTTTCAACCCATTTGGTGAGCTCATGTATGTTTATTCAATGTGGCCTATTTTTGTTATAAACAATAAATTTTCTCCTTGGATGTCAATAAAGAGGGAGCACACAATGTCGGCAATGATTGTTCCATGTATTTGTTTACAAAATTGGTTTGAATGTTGTATTTTGTTTTTCTTATTTGTTACATAACTACTTATATATATACAAGGCAATAGTGAAAGATATGAATGTATATATTGAGCCTCTTGTCGACGAGCTACTAAATTTATGGGTTGGAATCATTATGTATGACATCTCTAGACCAATAGGGAAAAAGTAATTTAAATTCCATGGAAAATTCATGATGCACCAGGGATAACACATTTTTGTGGTATGTAACATACTGATGGACTTTACTAGTATATATAATTTTATGAAAATATGATACACGCTTCTTAAATATCAATTCCTTATTATATATTTAATACTAACATTAATCCATATAATATTGTAGGTCTTCAAACAAAGGGTAAATTTCTATGTATAGTTTTTGGTCCTAGGATGAAATCGCATCGTTCAAGAAATCTAGGAAAGGAGGTATCTGGTGAGAATAGACACTTCCTCCCTAAGAACCATATGTATCAAACTACAAAAAAACATATTTTCAATTTGAAAGAAGAGACTGAAATAAAACCACGAAGACTGACACCTCACCTATGGAAGTTGGAATATAATAGATTAAATCGTTAAGGTAAGTGTTGGTCCTAAGGTCTGCACTTGACTGCTAAAGACTTAAAATAATATCTTAAGGATTAGACAAATATCTATATGCAAATCATTCAACATGTTTATGAATAGTAGATCTTTATCTAAACAATGGTTTTATAACATGTTGTAGAATAAACAAAAATATGAACTAAGACAATGGCTGAAAGAATAAAGAAATATACATTGCACACATCGTGAAATTTGCATTCAAGATAAGATTAAACACATAAATATATGAGTAAGAGAAACCAACTATCATCAACATATATCCACTAGGTAGAGAACTTTACAGTCAACTGCGCAGGTCCATACCTTATGCTTCTTCTATTCTTCTCCCAAAAAATGAACCCTTAAAACATACAAAAACTGCCTATTTATCAGAGTTGCAAAGGGTCTCATCCATCTGGGACTGAGGCTTCACTCTGTGTTCCCAGTTGTAAAAAACTTATTAACTTAACTACGACACTACTGGAGTGCAGTGATGCATACTTCAAACTTAACTTAATTAAAAGAGATGTGATTCATATTAAACAAAACTGATCACTTATTGTGCATTAACTTGAAATATCTCAACTTAAATAACTGAAAACTATTGTTGATGGTAGACCAGACTGATGCATAAGTTGAATCGCACTGATCCTTTGACAAAAACTGAGTTGGAGTGACATAATTGAGTTTTGTATTGATCATGGAATGCACGCGCATTGTTGGAGGCCACTAGAGACAACTGAATTTGTGGTCGTGTCTTTCCCCCACTTATCTCTTTGAGGACAGAAGCAAGTCATGTTGCACTTTTCTGGAGTTTGGATGTATAGTTTTATCATTCATGGTTTGACACCCCTTTTTGATCTTTTTCAAATGTGCAATAAATGCGGGTGAACCACTTCGGAATTTCAACATTTGGAGGTTTGTGATTTGTGCTGCATATAAATCTCCCGGAGGACTAATCTCGCGAAGTCACTAATCCATGCTTATATTAGGCTAATTAGCCTGAGATTAATACTTTAATCATTAAAGGATTTAGGGAGTTTAGAACTTTGAGAGACCTATAATGTTGCATTTGAAAACCTCCCAGAGGAAGATCTCTTGAATCTGACATGGCATCTTGACGTCGATAGATGACATGTCACAGAAAGGAGGGTGACACATGTCACTTGAAATAATGCATATGTCGGCCCCAAATGTGCCAAAAATGGGTGCCACGTGTCTTGACTGACAACTTCCATGTTTCAGTGTTAGATGAATGCCACATGTCAGCGCCATATGAGTGACATGTGTTTCGACACTTTGGGCTTCAGGGACCTGCTTCTTTCAGAGCTTGGGAACTTCAGAGGCTTCAGAGTCTTTGATAGATTTTAACCAATGGAAAGTTCATATGATTGAATGCTAAAGTTGCTAAGTCAATCCTATTAAAACCCGCGTGAGTTTGAGACTTCAAATGCATGAGAGTCATTGATCTGTGTTGACTATTGGATCTTCACCATTGAAGATTTGACTTGTCTGTTTGGCTAAAATTCTAAGCCCGAAATGGACTGCTTTGATTTGCTTCCTTTTTCCATGGAAGTTTACTGAGCTTACAAAGGACTTGTTGGGCCAAGATGTCTCCCATGCACACAAAATACTTGGTGGATCTGCTACATGAAATATGATGTTTCAAACTCAAACCAGAACATGAAATCACCCTTCAAGAAAGAAAAAAAAAATGGCACAAAATAAGTAAAGATGAGTAGGGACCATACAACTGAGTGATTAAATAATGGAGAATAAGCTAAGAAAGAAACCACAAAATTCAGAGTTGATGGATGTATAGGGTAAATGAGGGAAAATGGTAGGGGTGCAGACCTAGGTTATAACATTGGCTCCAACTGGGGATAGCACTTCCCCGTGAGGTGCTAAGAACAATAGACCAGGTTCCTTACCTTTCATAACCTCGCTCCCACTAGCTGTAACGTACCTCTATTTCTGTTTGTCAGGCATGTGTCTCTGCCATTGCTTCTCAACCATGCATCTATGAAGTTCGAAACAATAACTACACCCCAATGCCTTTGTTGGGATATGGAGTCTTTATTCAATCTAAAAGTTAGAACTGTAGCTAAACTCTAGTGCCTTTGTTGGGCTATGGAGTCTTTATTCACAAAAAACTAACTAATCAAATGAAAAAATAAAAGGAAAGCATCTATGGTACAAGAGGGACCTTCCCTCATCCTTAAACAAGATAGTGTTTCAGAAAGCGCCCATTCACTAGGCCTCCAAAGATCCCTCCATCATCTAGATTGCGCAAGATAAATGTTTTATTATACAAAATCTAAACCACCTTAAAAAGGACAAACCAGAGATTATCGAACTTACCGTGCTTGGACTTGTCATCCCTTTTGGCATCCCACCTCAAAACCAGGTTACCTTCTTGAAAGATATATTTCTTTATTTTCTTGTCAAAGGATGATTTGATCTTGCTCTGGTATGCTTCGATCTTCTGATCCAGTGCTTCTCTCTTTTGTTGAACCTCTATAATCTGGAAGATTCTCCTTTGGATGTCATTTGGCTCCTCAATCTCTTCTTGTGAGAATTTTAGGACTGGTATACCAAGCTGGGTGGGAAAGACAACATCTACACCATAGACAAGATGAAATGGCGAGGTTCCCAAAGACTTCTTGGTGTTGATTCTATCATCCCACAAAGAATATTTGAGTTTAGAGTCCTAGGATTTCTTATTTTCGGCCAACAACTTCTTGATAATCCTGATGAGATTTTTGTTTGATGACTCTCCAAATGATTCCTCTGAGGGTAATAGGGCGTGGAAGGTGTCAAGTAAATGTTATGAATGCCACATAAGTCAATCATGGCTTTGGACTTGAATGCTTGGGCATTTTCTATTATAAGCTTGTTGGGGTAGCCGAATCTATCAAAAATATTGATTTCTAGGAAATTCATGATCACCTTGTCAGTGGCATTCCTGGTGGGCACAACCTCGATCCACTTGGATAAATAGTCAGTGGCAGTGAGAATCCACTTGTGTTTCCCATTGGAGGGTGGATTTATCTCACCTATGAAGTCTAACCCCCATTGCTGAAATGGACCATTGGCAGTTTGAAGGCCCTAATAGTAGTAAATACATTAGAGAAAAGGGTGGGACAGTAATACCCTTCCCTTAGGATCTTGAGAGTTTTGGCCTTTCAATATTGGTGTCCTCCACATACTCCTCTATGACTTTCTGTTGTGACTTGTTTGGCTTCATTTTCATCAAGGAATTTTAACATGATGCCAGTAGGATCCCTCCAATACAAGTTCTGGTTTGAAATGCAGAATTTGATAGCCTTCAATTTGAGAGACCTGGCCTTTGTCTTCTTCACATCTGGTGGACATTCAAGATGCTGCAGAAAATAAATGATATTTTTGTACTAAGGCGAAGAGGAGTAATTTTAAAATACCTACATGATGTCTTGTCTAGGCTGTATGATGGGTGCACCTGATTGGGTGAATATTTGATGTAATTATAGCACCTTACAGTTTGATTATGATAACAACTTGGAAAGTCCTAGTCCCTTGATCATCTTGGTGGGTTTTATGTGTAGGTCATACTCCAATAGTTTGAAAACCCACTTCCCTCTTTTCCCCTCACTGTTTGGCTGGACCATAATCTCTTTGACACTATTGCTAGGAACAAAGGTTGTTATGTTAGACTATAACACATATATCCTGAAGGCCTTGAGTGCTTTGACCAATGCATAAGCCTGATTTTCTAATATATCATACTTCAACTCAGCATCTCAGAGATATTTTCTAAAAAAGGCTATGGGATGTTCATGTACTTCTCCATTTTTTTGCAGTAGTACAACAACAATGGTCTCCTCAGAAGCGAAAGAGAAGATGAAGAAATCTTTGGCATAGTCAGGGATGGATAATATAGGGGATTCAATTAAATCTTGATTGATCCTTTGGAATGTTGACTTTTCCTAGAGTGACCATTTTACCACAACATATTTCTTCAACTTGTTAGTGACAGACTTCAGGATTTCAATGAAATTTGGCACAAAGCGCCTTAGTAAGTTTATCTTGCCAACGAAAGTTTGGATAGATTTTTTATTTCTGGGGATTTCGATCTCTTGAATGGAATAAAATCACTTCGGATCAATTTGTATACCTCCTGCTGATATGATGTGGTCCAGGAGATTTCCTTCTGGCATGTCAAAGTGGGACTTCCTAGGATTTAGAGATATTCTGTATCTCTTGCATTTCTGGAAAGCCTACTCCAAATGTTGTAAATGTTCATCATCAGACTTGGATAAAACGATGATGTCATCCAAATATATAACCATAAATTTGTCTTTTTCCCCCATGAAATCTATGTCCATGGCCCTTTGAAAGGTGGCCCCTGTGTTCATCAACCCAAAAGGCATATTTTTGTACATGAATGTTCCCAATGGGGTGGTGAATGTTGTTTTTTATTTTTCCTCTTCACACACTGCTATCTGGTTATAACCAGAGTATCCATCTAACAAGGAAATACTGTGGGAACCTACCACTCTATGTAAAATGTGATCCATCTTGGGGAGGGGGTAATTGTCCTTTAGAGAAAATTTGTTGAGATTTCAGAAATCAACACACAAGTGTATCTCCCCATTTTTCTTCCTCGTAGGTACCAAGTTGGACACCTAGTCCGAGTACCTCAATGGTACAATAATCCTTGCATCCAACATTCATTTTAGGTCTTTCTCGATTATGGACATCAACATGGGATTAAATTGTCGAATATTCTGTATGAATGGCTTGGATCCAAACTTCAGAGGGATCTTGTGCTGGATGATGTCAATGCCAAATGTCTTTAAATCCTCATACGATCATGCGAAAGTATCAACAAATTTTTTCATGAGACTGACATACCTATCCTTTTTTTTCCGTAGCTAACGCTTTGGATAGTTTGATGATCTTGGGATTCTCAATGGTACCAATATTGCAATCTGTTATCTCTTCTTCTTGATTCTTCATGACAACTTCTATGGAAACATCATTACTCTCAAACAACCTTTCCAGTGGCACTAGTCCTCTTGGAATGTGATTGTTTTTCAGCTCCACAATATCGTGTCCAACTACTATCTTTGGCAGATGAGATTTTTGTTGATTTTCTAATTCATTATTTTCACCTTCTTGGCTTTCTTGGTCGATTAATATATTGGAGAATTCATAAATGGTGTGTAGAAATATCTGAAGCTCTAGATCATCACTAAAGACTTTCCAGTGCTTTATGTTGTCGGGTATGATTGTTCTATGTCTTATTTCCACCTGATATTTAATATTTGGACCAATGGGAGGTCTAAAAGTGATGGAAGCTAAGGCCAGAGAATATTCCTTCCGATTCTCCCCTTTGGGAATGAAGGATATGTTAAATGCTAGAAATAAATTGTCGATTAGGTCCCATGCCTAGTTTTTGTATTTCTTATCCTCTATTGTTTATCTTGATAGATGTTCTTAACTTCATTGATGATTAACTCGAAATCACCAAAAAATGATAAACAATCAATGGCCATGTCTTTGGCAACCCCCAATCCCAACACCAGAGCTTCATATTCAACTATATTATTAGTAGTTTCAATCTCTAGTTTATAAGAGAGCATTATTACCTCTTGTGAAGGGGAAATGAGGAGTATACCTGCCCCAGATCCTTCCTTTGATGAAAAATCCATTGAAATACATCTTCCATAGTTTGTTCGCTTGATTTGTCAATGGATGATATTTGTGCTGGCTAACTGATATTTCAAGTTCATCATCATTTAAATTAAAAATAGATGAGTCGATCTCACCCTCAACAACATAAATTGGGTGATTTCTTGGGTTTTGATGGTCGTTGATGATATAGGATAATATTACCTCTTTGTATAGCCTCCTATGTTCCCCTCTGAACACAAGGATGGTGGCATAAGTGAGGTCCATTTGTAATGATCCTCCAACCTTCTCAGCCCAAGTTTTGGATAAGAGCATACCAAACTTCGAGTGAATGTTAGCCACAACAATGTCCATCACTACACTCTTCATTGGTAGTTGTGCCAAAGAAACCACCATATATTTTATCATTCCCATACATTTTACTTTCTTAGAATCAAAGGAGTACAGGTCTTGGTAGGGTTTGGTGATCTCCAGACCTAGTTCTTCCATAAAAACCTTGGGCATAACATTGTGCGAGGCTCCTAAGTCCATAAGACAGTTATGCAGGATCTTATCATGGACATTTAAATATATATAGAATGGTGGAGAAGCATCAGAGCCATCCTCAATGTGTGGACCCACAGTAATGGTCGGGTTCTCATCCTACAGACTGATTACATAAGAATATACAATAGAACTAGTTGGCTGCAAAAATTTCATGATGGATTTTTTGAAAGGTTCATTCTTCATCAATTCTATCAAAGGAACATGGATATTGTATTTCTCAACTCATGCTCTAGGATGAAAGAGGCTGGTGGCCTATCATCTTCTTTTATTTCAGGGACTGTAGGTTTAGATAGGGGAAGTTGTTGAGCTTTAGATGACATAACTTTATTTGGATTTGGCTTGGGAGGAACTTCAGGCTATTTGTTTTGATTAGAGGTAGTGGCTTTGGGAGCCCCCACTCTAGGCCTCAAACCATATTTTTTCTGGGGTTGGCCTTGAATAACTCCCTCTTCCCCTATCTGATTATCAAACTGATTTGGCAGTTGGGGTACCTCATATTCTTATTGTGTTAAGTAACTAGTATAAAAATCTATTTCATTGAAGAGTAAAACAATAGTATCATATACAACATCATTGTCTACATCTATCTCCTCAATCTGATTGCCTTGGAAAGGAGGAACTACCTTTTGATCATCAACATTTATCCTTTCTCTCTGCATTATTTGAGGGGCATCATTAGGCCTTCTAAACTAATTTGGATTTCTATTTCCATCCCCTTGAAAATCTTTGTTTGGTTGTTTAGATTCCCATTTTAGCTTAGTTATTTCAGATGTCATATCCTTCAAAGTTTTGTTCATTTCATCAATTTTGGGATCAGACGTGGCTAGATTAGAGGAGGTAGGGGAATATTCTATTTGTTTCTTCTTGTCTTTATTGTTGGTTGTGGAGCCTGATTATCTTCCTGATTTAGAGGTCCTTGCTTTCAGCCATGTTTATACCCCATGAAGACTTTACACCCCAGAAGTATGTACACTCTTCCACACGGGGGAGTGCAAAGGAAGGGTACCCCCTCTGTGGGGTCTGGGGGGGATACCCCCCCAGCTGGGGGGTTCGGGGGAAAAGCCCCCAGAGGAAAAATTGCCTTGTAAATGTATATTGTAATTTCATTGTAAATCTGGACCATTCATTATAAGGTCACAGATCTAACAGTAGAAATTATGTTAGGGTTTTTTTCCCTAGAAGGTAACCCTTTGTTATGAGGGAAATGTATTGAGGCTATGTGTTATGGCGAGTATTGTATTCTGAGAGAGGACACTGTGAGAGAAAGAAGAGGAAGTTAAAATGGGTTTTGTTGTAGGTTGTATCCCTTCATTTGCTGGATAATAATAAAGGAAGGACCTAGCAATTTCTCTGGTGGATGTAGCCCACACTGGATGAACCATGTAAATTTGTGTCTCTATTGTATTATGTATCTTCTATGTTTTTTTTCACATTTGTTTTATTTTATTTCTCCACGGTCCTATTTTTCTAACAACTGGTATCAGAGGGAATGGTAACTCACAGGTAAACAGGGTTCCTGGTTCGAGTTGGAGCAATGTCAGAAGATGGAAAGTTTAGGGCCGATAAATTTAACGGCCAAAACTACCAATTATGGAAGATGCAAATGGAAGATTATTTATATCAGAAGGATCTATTCCTACCATTGGGTGGAGTAGAAAAGAATCCAATGGCCATGAAGGACGAAGAATGGGAGATTCTTGACAGAAAGGCTCTAGGAACGATACGGCTGAGCTTGGCAGCGTCGGTGGCTTTCAATATTTAGAAAGAAAAGACAATGAAGGATTTGATGGACGTGTTGGATAAACTGTATGAAAAAGCCTCGACATCCAATAAGGTATTTCTAATGAAGATATTATTTAATAAGAATATGTCAGAAGGTGGGTCTGTTGCAGATCATTTAAATAAATTTAATACGGTTACTAATCAACTAAGTTCTATAAAAGTGGACTTTGATGATGAGGTTAGGGCTCTTCTAATCTTGTGCTCATTGCCAGAAAGCTAGAACTGCTTGGTCATGGCTGTAAGTAACTATGTCTCTGGTTCAAATACTTTAAAATTTGATGATGTTGTTGGTGTTATCCTTAGTGAGGAAATGCGACGGAAAATCAAAGGTGAGACTTCAGGTAATGCGTTGAACATGGAGAACAGGGGAAGACAAAAGGATAGAGGAAAGGGCTCAGGGAACCACGGGAATTCTAGGAAGGGAAGATCCAAATCCAGACTTGGAAAGATAGAGTGTTGGAATTGTGGGAAGAAAGGACATCTGAATAAAGACTACAGAGCTCCAAAGAAACAAAGAGATGGACAACAGGAGAGAAATCAGGAAGAAAATGTAACAAGTGATGTGTTACAAGATGCTTTGATTCTTTCTGTAGATAATATTTCCGAGTCTTGGGTAGTAGATTCAGGGGCTTCATTTCATGCCACACCTCATAGGAAACATTTTCTAGATTATGTTCAAGGTGATTTTTGACAGGTTCATTTGGGTGATGATGCACCATGCAAAATTGTTGGAATGGGAAAGGTAAAAATAAAGAAATGCAATGGAAACCAATGGTTGTTGAAAGAGGTAATACATGTTCAAGATTTAAGGAAAAATCTAATTTCAATAGGGAAGTTGGCAAGTGAAGGTTGTGTATCCATATTTACAGATAAGATGTGTAAGGTCATCAAAGGATCATTGGTGATAGCAAAAGGAGAGAAGGTAGGAACATTGTATTTATGTACTG
>JASDQU010750941.1:0-36070 GCA_032191745.1 Picea mariana
CACTAGAGACTTGGGCCACCTTGAGACCAATGGCATTCCAATTGACCTCCAAATTGTTGTTTCGAAGACGAAGTTCTTTGTGGGGAATTTTCCCTTCAACTTAGAGAACCAACAACTTGGGGAGCTATTTGAAGGCGCAGGAGAAGTCTTGGATTTCAATATCTTTAACACCCCTTTTCTAAACCCATAATTATATGTAATTAATCATAGTTAATGATTTCCATGCCATGACATGTGAACAATGTAAATGTATTGTTATTTTAATTAAGATTTCCAACAATTGTTTGTGGGGGTGAAGCCTTGAGTACTAGCCATGATACCACTAGAGAAAAGGGTGAGGAAGCCTATAGAAGGGTTCATCATGCTAAAGATGGCCCAAACCTCCTTAATAATAATATTTGATATTCAGATTATTTTACTCAACCGCAATTTCAAGGAAAATCGGTTAATGAGGAAGGAGGGTAGTTGGACAACCAACTATCCCAAATAAATACATGCATGGGATATCAGGTTAGGATAGTTGAAACTATCAACCAAAGATACCATAGGGTACCATTTCTGTAGATGATATTGACCCAGGGGTTTCCTTTTGATAGAAGAAAGGGGATAGGTCGAGAACCTTCCCAAGGGATGCATGCAAGAGAAGCATAGGATGGTAGATAGGAGAGGGGGAGGAAACATTTGGGAAGGTGAAATTGAGAGAGTTCATATTGGAGAAAGATGATGGATTGTGTAAAAACACAGTAACAGAATAAGTGTTGGTGCTCTGAGTCCTTGGTTATGAAGATCAGACCTGGAGAAAAAGGAATTGGTGAGATTCCAAAATCTCGACCTAAGATGAGAAGGTTGCGAGTTTGATACTGGGAAGGTATCTGAAAAACCTCGTTGAGGCCTAAGCTAGGTGGGTGTGGGGAAAATATCTACCAAGAGTGGCATGAAGGAGAGTGTCCTTCACAAATTGCTTAGAACCAGAGAGAGAGAGAGAGGTTCCCTTGTGGTATCATGGCTTGGCATGGGGGTGTCCTTTAGCCAAAGTGATCGAGCATGCAGAGCCTATGGTTTGGTGGAAAGGCGAACACTCACTGTCAGTTGGATGGTTATCAACTGTAATAGACAAGTATTTATGAAACTTGTGTATTGAATGTAATTTATGACTAAATGTCTATAATTGTCTTCAGGGTGCATGCATGAGTGACAATTGGATTGGTGGATCTCTTGTATGTTGTGCATTCCAATAATTGAGAAATCATATGGTTATGGGCATGCTTGTGTATGTGAATGCTTGAGCCTTGTATCAGCTCTAGTTAAAGTAATGATACTGTAATCCTACTAATCATGCACATAATTATAGTTATAACCATATATGTACATAAATAGAGACCACTTGTATGTCGCAGTACTTGGATCCATATACATATGCATCATAGTGTTTGGATGTCGCAGTACTTGGATCCATATACTTGTGCATCGCAGTGCTTGGTTTTCCTATGGCAAATGAATTTTTGGATAGAAATGAATTAGAGGTATCCTACGTAGGAAAAGGAGTGCCTTAGACCTGATCAAGGATTTCTAAAAACTTTCCAAGTATTGAAAATACTTAGTGAAACCCCACGAAATTGAATAAGTCTTGGATTGTACTGTCAATCCTACGTAAAGGCTCTTGTTTTTTCAATAAAATCATGATCATTGATCTGGCACAACAGTTAGATATGGGTCCTCCATTTGATCTAGGGTGAGACACAGTCTCAATTGTCAATCTAGCAGTGTGGAGGGATCCTGACCCTCCATCGGAGTAGGTTATGACACCTGTGGAGGGTATACCCGGAATCAACGAGGATCATTAATCCATCAGGGGAAAACCATGGAATATGTGAATCGTTAGACTCATCGTTGTAGATGTGACCAGAGACCGAGGGATTATAAGACTTAGTTCCACCATGACCATTGGATTTGGCACGGTTATCCAATAACAGTCGTAGATCCTAAAGGGAGTGTTATTGGAATACCATGGACGAAGTAACCTTGGATGTCGAAGTGGAGGAACCCCAATGGAAGAGTTTGAGGGACAATTTGGACCATTTATCAATGGACATCAGGATTACCTCCACCATACATTGTCATGGGTCTGGTTTAAGTGAGACTAAGAGGAAGGTGATGTCTTGCTGACGTCATGCTGAAAGGAAGTGTCTATGTACCCGAGGATGATACATGGAAACCTATAATTGGTTGGAGAGATTGGGAATGGAACCCTATCAAGCTTATGCCTTTGATTAAGCACTTTAATTATTGAGCGCAAGATCTTTAGGTGGAGAGATATCCACCATTGATTGGAGATTAGACTGTCGGAATGCTTGTGTGTGGGGTTGATAAAAAACAATGACGACAGAGCTACGAGGATGAATCCAAGTCATTAGATCCATTGGAGAGTTTGTAGGAAAGGGTTTGCACCGTTGGGTCCACAGTAGTGTTTATCGTCGGAGTGTGGTGTTCGGGGTAACCTTAGAACGCCAAGGCATCGGTTATCCAATGGTAAGACTCTGAGGGATGATCTAGACTATAGATCGGCAGATTCTGATGAGGGATCTCAACCGTAGATCTCACGGGGTTGTAACCCGTGTTAAACCTAATTAGCAGTCTCGTAATCATGGGATTAGTATTAAATAATCCCCTTCATAATCCATGGCATCGAGAGATCTCTAAATTAACACCATAGGTAAGGTTTGACATACAGTGCTCGATGGTGACGTGGTATGTGACAAGTGTTCCATGCATCACGACGAAGGAAGGAAATGTCTCACCCCATGGTGGTGTCATGTGTCATGTGGATTTCGCCAAATTGGATAGGGATCCATAAGGAAAATGATTTCCCCTTGTCAAGTGGTATGGGTAGCCATGTGTCGAAATGAGGATCAAGACAAGTGGTGGCCTATGACAGGGCCATGTGCCCCAGGTGCCAACTCATGTCGGATCAGGTAAGTTGAGTCTATCAAAGGTGAAAGTAAGGTTGATAGTCCGACATCCGGTGGTTACGTGTCGTGACACGGTGAAGGATGGTTGACGACATATGCTAGGACCACATGTGCAAGGTGCTAGATCATACCAGATCAAGCGTTGAGGGCTAAGGTATTATACAGGTCTTTTAATGGGACGATGGTATGGTAATTTGGCGAGACGTAGGAAAGTGTCACTAAACCAATACATCACAAACAAGTGGCACCTTATGATAGGGCCACCATACCTTGGGAGGGAGGTCGTGTCGGATCGATCCTTCGAGTGTATAAGACTTTGGAAAATTGGCCGAGGTACTGGGATCCGATAGGCCAAGAGTTCGAAAGAACATGTGGTAAGTGCCATGTGAGCAACCACGTCTACGTTAGAAGGTGATGTGGAGCCACATGGAATTATTATGGAAGAAGACTTAAAAAAAACTTTAAGAAGCCATATATTTTGATTCAGAACTTGGATTGAGACACACTTACATTCGTTGGAAATATCTTGGCGAGCAGAAGACAATGGTATCATTTTAAAAGGGATTCAAGGAGGTTGAGGAAAAGTGAAATTTTATACCCCATCCATAAAAAGGGTACTTAGGGGGTTGGGTGTGTTACAAAGTGATATCAGAGCAAGCTACAACACTAGGCCTGGATGGGTCAGAGAATAGTTGTAAGACTGGTATATCAAGGCTAAGATGAGCCTGTTGAAAATAGTTTCTTTGCGTCTAAAAATTTGTTTATTATCTGTAAAGTTCCTTAAGAAGAAGGGTTGCAGAGTTGGATATCTTGAATTTTGGATTTCTTAAAGAAAAAAGGCTAACCATGTTGATATATAGTGGAAGATTAAGTTGGTGATTGAATGATTGATAGTTGCTCCTATAGGAGTGAGAATAAGCTCATAAGTATTAATAATAGGGCATGTTTATGAATGGCTAAAATGGCAGAACCTTGCTAAGGGCTACTTAAGTTCAAAGAGTAAATGAACTAGTGATTGCAACGTTGCCTCTAGGCATGGGTAGTTGGAGCCTCTTACAGTTATAATGGTTGTTTATATAAGTGCTAAGACCCTTATGGAAAATCTCTTGTTGTTAAGGAAATTTGGTATGGATTGATAGAATCTTTAGCAGTAATAATTTTTGCTTTAATAAAAGGCTAAACCCTTTATATATGTATAAATCCTCGTGATCAGAAGACTGATGGTAAATTTGTAAGGTCATTTTACTTGACCTATAATGGTTGAAACTTACAGTGGGAATAATCGATTTAACTGGAATAAAGAAGAGTCCTTTGGGACTATTGGTAATCCTCAGAAAGAGGGAAAGTTAGGTGAACATATGAGCGAGTTTATGAGCCCGTGGATATACAAAATGTGTACATGCCTATTGACATGAGTACTTGTTTATGCATGGAAATGGAAGATGTTTATATGTTGTAATGCATATGGTAATGAGTAAGCATGTATGTAACATGCATATAGACATGTTATAACCTATGGTGGGTTATAAGGCATGGTCTATTGATGGACCTATTAGATGAGGGTGACCTTAATATAGTAGGCAAAATTAACAACACGAATGAAATGTTGGTAATGTTAATGCCTAGTGCTTTATGAGGATAGGGATGTAATGATAAAAGAAATACAAATACAAGGTATGATAAAGGAAGTGCTAGAGCATTCCTAGATGACCAATGAGTTAGACTAACATCCATAGGTGAATGGTATCCATATGAATATGGCTTGGTATGATAAGAGAGTAGTAAGAGGGAGTTTAATAAAGGATTCCCTTAGAAGAGGTTTGTTGACCAAGAATGGCTAGTGGAAAGAAGAGAGATTGGAATAGTTATCTTGTTGCCTTGGGTAATGCAGTGACTACATATCTAAAATGTTGAATTGTAGATTGCTTTTGTAACAAAGGAGCAAGAGTGGTTTCTTGTTGGTTGTTGCCATGAAGAGAAGGAAACATAGTTAAGAATATCCCTATGAGACTTGTCATAAGAATGGTTGTAAGATCTCTGGGAGGAAGGATATGGATGTTTGAAATGTCCATGTGTGTGAATGACATGGAAAAGAGGTGCAAGCAGTGGACTTACATGCTGAATATTTATCTATGTTTGAGTGCATGGGTTGAATGCATTATGTGTTGGTTGTGGAGCTTGATTATCTTTTTGTTTCATAGGTCTTTGTTTTCATCCATGTTTATACCCCATGAAGACTGTACACCCAGGAATATTGTACACCCCTCCACCCAGGGGGGTTGCAGGGGGGGATTTCCCCCCCTATGGGGTCCGGAGAGATCATCCTCTTGGATGGGGGGTCCCGGGGAAAGTGGGCCCCCAGTAGGGGTTAGAGGGCGAATCCCTCGAAGGAAAAAATTCCTTGTAAAAGTATATTGTAAATTCATAGTAAATATGGATTGTTCATTATAAGGTCGTAAATATGACGGTAGAAGTTATGTTAGGGTTTTTTTCCCTAGAAGGAAACCCTCTTTTATTAGGGAATTGTATTGCGGTTGCTTATTATCGTGAATATTGTATTCTAAGAGAGGAGACCGTGAGAGAAAGAAGAGGAAGTTACATCAAGTGTGTTGTAGGTTGTATCCCTTCATTTTGTTGGATAATAAAAAGGAAGGACCTGGAAATTTTACTGGTGGATGTAGCCCACACTGGGTGAACCACATATATATGTGTCTCTATTGTATTATGTATCTTATGTGTTTTATTTCCACATTTGTTTTATTTTATTGCTCCACAATCCTGTTTTTTCTAACATTACGAGGTTTCATGATGTGAAGGTTGATATTAAAGATCAAATAAATAAAAAGGAATAATATAAGAATGTGCAAGTGATGCACATGTATGGTGTATAAGTGTATGAATACTAAAGGGAATGATATTATTTCCTAAGTAAGAGGGTAGTAAGGAAAGGAGTGTGCTTTCCTGGACTGAATAATGTCGTCGATGCATGGTTGACCCTATGATCAAGGGTCTGAGTATTTTTGTTAAAATAATAACTTTAGGAAGTATGAAATTCCTCAGAAAGAGCTAAGATGAAATGTTAAGAGAGCAAAGAGAAAAAGTGGCCTTTTTTTTTGTTGTTATCTTGTAAAGAGGGCATCCTAATTATGATTTTATTGATGAGATTGGTTATGTAAGTGAATTTAAAGTCCCATACAAGCTGGATAATGTTAAATCAATATGAATGAATGAGGTAAAAAGGTGCAAGTGATTCACCTACATATATGTAAATATGTATATATATGCTTAATGTATGATATGAATTCTTGAATAAGTGAGATGTGAGGCAAGATTCGTACTTTCAAGATCTAAGTAATTCCATGGATGCATGGATGACCCTATATTGGAAGGGTCTCATTTGTCTTGATGGAATAATAACTTGAGGGGTATGTGTGTCCATTTTCCTTAGGAAAATCTAGTGTAAATTGTTGAAAGAATAAATGGGCAGGAATGCTCTATTGTCATGATAAAGGAAACATGGTTAGGCCTTTGAGAATTGCATGAGAATGATTGTGAACAATCAAGGGTGAAATGATTTAGATTGACAAGCAATGTGGAAACTGTGAAGTATGGCAGAGGTGGAAACACACAACATGCAAATGCATGTGGTTAAGTGCATGGAAGCACAATATGAAATCAAGCTGATAACATAAAGATATCTATTTAAATGTATTTGAAATGTATCATACGAATGCATGCTCGTATTCCTTGTGGAATATTGGATAGAAATCTAAAATAATGAAGCTGAGGATGACCCAAGATTGAGGTCATGTCAGACCATTTGGATATGCAACAAGAGAGTTGCATGTTGAAGAAGTTTCTGTGGAGGAACTATGTAAAGAACTCTGTCATGAGAACAAATCTATAACCTTAATGACTATTGAGAATTGGGCAGGGGGATGCAAAGCCTATTTATATAATAATCTTGGATTACATTTTAAAATACAATGCATGAGAAAAAAAAACCTGCAAACGAATGAAGACCAATTTGATTTCTAGTTGGAAAATGTGTAGAATGCACAAGTTCATAATTCATTATGAACAAGAAGCATATTGATGCATCATGTTAAATTACCCAAGAAGGTCAAGGTGGACATGACCAAGACTGCTCAAGGAAAAGAGCAGGGAGGTTCCAGGAAGGGATAAATTGTAGAAGCAAAGAAGGAGAAAAGGATTAATACTTTTCTCACTATAGAACTTTGAATGATGAGACATAGTTGTATGCTTTAAAAGAACAATTGGGAAATGAGTATAGTTGGTAAATGAAAGATAAATATTGAATGTGTTTAAATGAGTGAGCTTGGTTAAGCTATATTGTGTGAAGGCAGTGAGATCTTGAAAAGTTCCCTGGTGAGAGAACCCCTTAACTCCTTTCTTGTTGTCTATCATGTTTCATTGGGATGAGAAACTGATATGTTGATGAATGTAAATGTTTTGGCATGAGTATGTTGATAGTTGCATGATAATGTAGACAACTGAAATATTTCATGTTTGTATTTAGAAAAATATTGAGGTTATGAGATGGAATGCATATAGATATGCTAGGACATATTTGAAAATGTTTATTGATTTAAGTACTATGGTACATGGATTTGATTTTACATGGCAACTAAAGTAAAATGTGAATGTGGTGATATATGTCATGTGTAGAAAAGATTGAAACTGTTAGGGAAGGACGACTGCCAATAGTAACAACCTCAGATAAACCTAAATGCAAGAAGGTCATTGATAAAAGAAAAAATATGAAAGGGACTTTAGAAGTCCACAGGAAACACCACTGAAGAGGTAATATAAGAGAAGGTGTTGGTAGCTAGAACATGTATAAATATTTCGTGCCCGTGTGACATGAGAGGTAAAATGGATTTGGGTAATAATCCCTTATAAAATAGTCTATGTTTTGATGGTATGCATGTGATCTGAATGAATATTGTATGCCATTGATACCCAAGTAGGGTATGATTTAGGAAGAAGAACCTGAATGATGGAGGTGTAAGCCTCTGATAATCAAGGATGATTGAAATCCTTGGGAAAATGCATGAACAAATATATGTCATGAATACATTGCCCAATCAAGGAGTGATTAGGAACAAAAGTGATCAAAGGTAGCATGATGATGTAATGCATTAAGGATATGCATGTGATAAGAGAGTGGGTATATATTAGACTGCTCATTATGGAAGAATTATATTCCAGTGCTCTACAAAACTGCAAGATGGTAAAGAGAGAAATTTGGGTGGCCATGAATATGGTACCCTATTTATTGGTGAGGAAGAATACTTGGATGCATTCATATGGAACTATGATTCCAGGTTGTATTATGTTGATTTGAGGAAATGACTATTCAGAAGAAGAAAATATAACTCTATTGTAATGATGAATGTGGAAAGAGAAATTCATGTCATAAGAGGTTGGTCGAGTCCCAACACACCATGGGAAGTGTGCCTAACATGAAGTGTAATAATCCCAAAATCAATGCAAGGATGCATTGTGTGAAAATGTGGCCATGGGCATTGGCACATTGAATTAAATTTCAATTAATATTTGAATCGCGTGTGATTGGGCCTAATATGCTGAAATGAAGCATGAATAAGGAATGTTATTTCCTTGAACAAATGAATTTGATGCGATTGTTAGATTGCACAAGTTAATAATTGTTTGTGATGTCATTGACATGTGCAAAAGAATATATGTATGTGCATGAGGAACTAATAATATTTTTGGTGGAGTGAAGAATGAATTGTAGAAGGAGGGGTCTTGGATATGGTTGTGTTGTAAGCCCATAAGGAATACCAATGCCTACTAGTTATGAAAGAGACAAACTACCATGAGAAAGAAATCTCATGCTTGTAGGATCTAGTTCCTATATGGAAGAGATCTGGAAATAGAAATGTGAAACTTGAAATCTACGGGTGACAGATTTGAAAGAATTTTGATCAAAATAACAAAAGCATCTCACAAATTTCTATATGTATGTGATACAGGTGAGAGGAAAAATATATGTCCGAGGAGGACATATGATGGTTGTCAAAGCTGTAAATCATGGAAAATGGATACTATAGTGACATGAGGACCATTTGATAAGTCGTGATCCTCATAGAATGATGTGCCATGGTGACACAGTCTAGAGGGACACCTCAGAAAGAGAAAGTCGGAGGGACAACTCTACAGTAAGACTCGAAGAAGTATCGAAAATCCTTCTTGTGCGAGAAAGCCTTGGAAAGAAAAGATGGATCACCCGAGGGACTATATGGCAGAGAAGGGGATGCCTGAGCCTGGGCCTTGGTGATGAGTGACCACAAAGAAGAGGAGACTTCGATAGTTATTGTAATCTATCAATTACAATCATGCACACAACATGTATGTCAAGGGAAAAAAATGAGACTAGTTAATGAGACAACCATATGGATATAGATCCATAAACTACACAGATAAGTATTATGTTGTTTGTAAATTTCCTCTTGAGTTATGAATAGTAATAAAATGTTTATGCATGAAATGATGAATTGAAATGCTTGTTGTTTGAAATTGTCGTAGGCATGTGCTAAATGCCAAGAGTCTGGGAAAGGACCAAACCAAGAAAATGAAAATGAAGTTGAAGCAGCTGAAGGATAAAGGCATGGTAGGTGTTGTTGAGAAAGAACATTGAGGACAACCTTCCTTTGAAGGGGGAGGGGATTGCAACACCCCTTTCCTAAACCCATGATTATATGTAATTAACCATAGCTAATAATTTACATGCCATGGCATGTGAACAATGTAAATGTATTGTTATTTTAATTAATATTGCCAACAACTGACTGTGGGGGTGAGGCCTTTAATACTGGCCGTGATACCACTAAAGGAAAGGGTGAGGAAGCCTATATAAGGGTTCATCATTAGAAGGATGGCCCATACCTCCTTGCTGATAATATTTGATATTCATATTATTTTCTTCAACCTCGATTTCAAGGAAAATCAGTTAATGAGGAAGGAGGATAGTTGGACAACCAACTACCCCAAATAAATCCAGGTATGGGAGATCGTTCTAGGACAACTGAAACTGTCAGCCAAAGGTACCATTTCTACAGATCATATTGACTCAATGGTTTCCTTCTGATAGAAGAAAGGGGACAGGTTGAGAACCTTCCCAAGGGATGCGTGCAAGAGAATTATACGAGGGTAGATAGGAGAGGAGGAGGAAACATTGGGGAAGGTGAAATAGACAGAGTTCAGATTGGAGAAAGATGACGGACTGTGTAAAAACACAGTAACAGAAAAATAGCTAGAGATTTAAGTCCTCAGGTTTGAAGATCGGACCTGGAGAAAACAGAATTGGTGAGAGTCCAAAATTCCAAACTGAGATGAGAAGGCTTCGAGTTCGATACTGGGAAGGTATCTGAAAAACCTCGCTAAGGCTTGAGCTAGGTGGGTGTGGGGAAAATCTCTACCAAGAGTGGTGTGAAGGAGAGTGTCCTTCACAAATTGTTGAGAAATAGAGAGAGAGAGGTTCCCTGGTGGTATCATGGCTTGGCATTGGGGTGGCCTGTAGCCATAGTGACCAAGCATGCAGAGCCTATGGTTGGGTGGAAAGGCGAACACCCATAGTCAGTTGGTTGGTTATCAACTGTAAAGATAAGTATTTATGAACGATGTGTATTAAATGTAATTTATGTCTAAATGTCTATAATTGTCTTCATGATGTGCATGCATGAGTGACGATTGGATTGGTGGATCTCTTGTATGTTGTGCATTCTAGTAATTGAGAAATCATATGGTTATGGGCATGCTTGTGTATGTGAAAGCTTGAGCCTTGTATTGGCTCTAGTTAAAGTAATGAAACTGTAACCTTACTAATTGTGCGCATAATTATAGTTATAACCATATATGTACATAAATAGAGACCACCTATGTGTCGCAATACTTGGATCCATATACCTGTGTGTCATAGTGTCTGTATGTCTCAATACTTGGATCCATATACTTATGGGTAGCAGTGTTTGGTTTTCCTACGACATATGTATTTTTGGATGAAATGAATTAGAGGTATCTTGCGCAAGAAAAGGAGTTCCTTGGATCTAAGCAAGGATTTCTGAAAACTCGCCAAGTATTAAAAATACTCAGTGAAACCCCACAAAATTGACTAAGTCTTAGACCGGACTGTCAAGACTGTGTAAAGGATCTTGTTTTTCCTAGAAAATCGTGACCGTTGATATGGAAAAATAGTTAGATCTGGGCCCTCCATTTGATCTAGGGTGAGACGTAGTCTCGACCGTCAATTTGGCAGTGTGGATGGATATTGACCCTCCATCGGAGCAGGTTATGATGTCTACGGAGGGTATACCCTGAATCAACGAGGATCGTTGATCCATCAGGGGACAACTATGGAATATGTGAACCGTTAGATTCATCGTGGTGCATGTGGTTGGAGACTGAGGGTTTATAAGACCTAGTGCCACCATGACCGTTTGATTTTGCACGGGTATCTGATCGCAGTCGTAGTTCCTAAAGGGAGTGTTATCATAATACCTTGATCAGAGTAACCTTGGATGCCAAAGTGGAGGCACCCTGATGGAAGAGTCTAAGGGACAATCTAGACCATTTATCAGTGGATAGCCTGGGGATGACCTCCACCTTAGATTGTCATGGGTCTTGTTTAAGCGAGACTAAGAGGAAAGTGAAATCTTACTGACGTCATGCTAACGGGAAGTGTCTACATACCTGAGGATGTTACCTGACAACCTATAATTGGTCGGAGAGATTGGGAATGGATCCCTCTCAATCTCAAGCCTTTGATTGGGCACTTTAATTATCAAGCATAGGATCTATACGTGGAGAGATCTCCATCGTTGATTGGAGATTAGGATGTCAGAATTCTTGTGCATGGGTTTGATAAGAAACACTGATGAAAGAGCTCCGAGGATGAATCCAAGACGTTAGATCCATTAGAGAGTTTGCAGGAAATTACTTGCACCATTGGATCCAAATTATTGTTTATCATCGACGTGTGGTGTTCGGGGTAACCTTAGAACATCGATGCATAGGTTCTCTGATGGTAAGACTTTGAGGGACGATCTAGACCGTATATCGACAGAGTCCGATGAGGGATATCATTCATAGATCTTGTGGGGTCGTAACCTATGTTAAACCTAATTAGTGATCTTGTAATCACGGGATTAGTATTAACTAATCCCTTCATAATCCCTGTTGGTTGTGGAGCTTGATTATATTCCTGATTTAGAGGTCTTTGTTTTCAACCTTGTTTATACCCCATGAAGACTTTACACCCCAAAAGAATGTACACTTCTCAACGCGGGGGAGTGCAGAGGGGGGTTACCCCCTCTACGGGGTTCGAGGGCAAGCGGGCCCTTGGCGGGGGTTCGGGTGCGAAGCCCCTAAAGGAAAAATTTCCTTGTAAATGTATATTGTAATTTCATAGTAAATCTGGACCATTCATTATAAGGTCCCAGATCTGACGGTAGAAGTTATGTTAGGGTTTTTTCCCCTAGAAGGCAACCCTCTTTTATGAGGGAAATGTATTTCGACTATGTATTATTGTGAATATTGTATTCTGAGTGAGGAGACTGTGAGAGAAAGAAGAGGAAGTTACAACGAGTGTGTTGTAGGTTGTATCCCTTCATTTGTTGGATAATAATAAAGGAAGGACCTGTCAATTTCTCTAGTGGATGTAGCCCACACTGGGTGAACCACGTATATCTGTGTCTCTATTGTATTGTGTATCTTATGTGTTTTATTTCTGCATTTATTTTATTTTATTTCTCTACGATCCTGTTTTTCTAACAACTGGTATCAAAGCAAAAGGTATCTCGCAAGAAAAGAGGGTTCCTGGTTCGAGTGGGAGCAATGGCGAAAGATGGAAAGTTTAGGGTCGAGAAATTTAATGACCAAAACTACCAGTTATGGAAGATGCAGATGGAAGATTATTTATATCAGAAGGATCTATTCCTACCATTGGGTGGAATAGCAAAAAAGTTGACGTCCATGAAGGACGAAGAATGGGAGGTTCTTGACAGAAAGGAACTAGAAATGATACGACCGAGTCTAGTTGTGTCGGTGGCTTTCAATATTTCGAAAGAAAAGACAACGAAGGAGTTGATGGATGCATTGGATAAAATGTATGAAAACCCTCAGTGTCCAATAAGGTATTTCTAATGAAGAGATTATTTAATATGAAGATGTTAGAAGGTGGTTCTGTTGCAGATCATTTAAATGAATTTAATACGATTACTAATCAACTAAGTTCTGTAAAGTGGAATTTGATGATGAGGTAAGGGCTCTTCTAATCTTGTTCTCATTGCCAGAAAGATGGAACGACTTGGTCATGGTTGTAAGTAACTCTGTCTCTGGTTCAAACACTTTAAAATTTGATTAGGTTGTTGGTGTTATCCTTAGTGAGGAAATGCGATGGAAAATCACAAGTGAGACATTAGGTAATGCGTTAAACATGGAGAACATGGGAAGACAAAATGATAGAGGAAAGGGCTTAGGGAACCGCAATAATTGTAGGAAGGGAAGACCCAAATCCATATTTGGAAAGATAGAGTGTTGGAATTGTGGGAGGAAAGAACATATGAAGAAAGACTGCAGAACTCCAAAGAAACAAAGAGATGGACAATAGGAGAAAAATTAGGAAACAAATGTAACAGGTGATGTGTTACAAGATGCTTTGATTCTTTCTGTAGATAATATTTCTGAGTCTTGGGTATTATATTCAGGGGATTCATTTCATGCCACACCCCATATGAAACATTTTCTAGATTATGTTCAAGGTGATTTTGGACATGTTCATTTGGGTGATGATGCACCATGCAAAATTGTTGGAATGGGAAAGGTAAAAATAAAGCAAAGCAATGGAAACCAATGGTTGTTGAAAGAGGTCAAACATGTTCCATATCTAAGGAAAAATCTAATTTCAATGGGGCAGTTGGAAAGTGAAGATTTTATATCCATATTTATAGATAAGGTGTGGAAGGTCACCAAAAGATCATTGGTGATAGCAAAATGAGAGAAGGTAGGTACATTGTATTTATGTACTGGTAATATTGACTCTTCTATATCTTTATCTTCTACAGGAGTGGATACAACACTGTGGCATCATAGGCTTGGACACATGAGTGAGAAGGGGATTAAGATACTTCACAAAAGAAATTTGTTGCTAGATCTTAAACAAATTGATTTGGATTTCTGTGAGCATTGTGTTTATGGAAAACAAAAGAGAGTCAGATTTCTCAAAGTCGGAAAAAAAAGAAGAGTGAAAGGTCAGAGCTTGTGCATATAGATGTATGGGGACCAACTCATGTATCATATCTTGGTGGCTCTCATTACTATATTACTTTTATTGATGATGCAACTAGAAAAACGTGGGGTTTATTGCATTCGATAAAAATATGATGTTTTTGATACTTTTAAGAAATGGAAAGATTTGGTTGAGAATGAGACAGGAAAAAGGTTGAAGTGTCTTAGATCAGACAATGGAGGTGAATATTGCAGCATGGAGTTTGATGATTACTGTTCATACCATGGGATTCGTAGAGAGAGGATGGTTCCAGGAACACCACAAGAAAATGGCATGTCATAAAGGATGAACAGGACAATCATGGAGCGTGCAAGGAGTATGAGATTGCATGTTGGTTTTCCCTTATAGTTCTAGGAAGATGATGTAGATATTGTTGTTTACTTAATAAAAAGACGACCTTCAAGATTTTTGGATGGTGGAATTCCAGAGGAGGCATGGATAGGTAAAAAGGTAAACTATTCCTTTTTGAAGACTTTCGGTTGTGAAGCATTTGTCCATATTGATAAAGAAAATAGAACAAAGCTTGAGGCAAAATCCAAGAAGTGTACCTTTATTGGATACAGTGTTAATGATTTTGGTTATTGTTTATGGGATTATGAAAATAAAAAAATCATTAGGAGTAGAGATGTCATATTCAATGAGAAGGTCATGTACAGAGATTAGTTGTAGGGAAAGAAACATGAAAAAGAAAAACCAGAATACACAGTGCTTGATGAGATCACTGAAAAAGAAATTCCAAAGGTACCAGAAAATCATAATGTACAACAACAGGATCAGTAGGTACCTCAAAATCCTGCAAGTGTTGTTAGAAGATCTACCAGGTTAAGTAGACTCCTTGAACAATACTCTTCTTTATTGTATTATTTATTGTTGATTGATTCTATTGAACCAAAATGTTATGAAGAGGCAATGCAGGTAGACACTAAAAAGAAGTGGGAACAAGGCATGAAAGAGGAAATAGATTCCTTGGTAAATAACCAGACTTGGGACTTGGTTCAGTTGCCTAGCGGAAAAGGAGCATTGCAGAGTAAATGGGTTTAGAAGTTGAAGGAAGAAGATGGAGTAAAACATGGTACAAGGATAGACTTGTTGTAAAGGGGTTTGCACAAAAGAAATGTATATATTTTGATGAAATATTTTCTCTTGTTGTTAAAATGACTTCAATTAGAACTATTTAAGTCTTGTGGTAGTAGAATATTTGCATCTTGAATAGTTAGATGTAAAAATAAATTTTCTCCATGGGGATTTGGAGGAAGATATTTATATACAACAACCACAAGGGTATGAGGTCAAAGGGAAGGAGAATTTGGTATGCAGGTTGAAGAAGAGATTGTATGGCCCAAAGAAAGATCCAAGGCAGTGGTATTTGAATTTTTATAGGTTTATGACAAAATAAGGTTATAGTAGATATCATTCTGATCACTGTGTTTATTTTAAAAATCTAGAAAATGGAAACTATATTATCTTGCTATTGTATGTAGATGACATGCTTGTTGCAGGGTCTAATATGAAGGATATAAATGTGCTCAAGAAGAAATTATCTAATTCATTTGTGATGAAGGATTTGGGTGCTGCAAAGAAAGTCCTTGGTATGAGAGTAACAAGAGACATGAAAAATCACAAATTGACATTGTCTCAGGGTGAGTACATAGAGAAGGTGTTGGAAAGGTTTAGAATGCATAATGAAAAACTATTTAGTACACCTTTGGCCATCCATTTCAAATTAACTAAGGAAATGTTTCCCAAGACATAGGAGGAGATAGAATAAATGTCTAGGGTCCCTTATTCATCTGCAGTTGGCAGATTGATGTATGTGATGGTTTGCACAAGACCATATATTGCACATGCAGTGAGAGTTGTGAGCAGGTATATGAACAATCCAGTTAAAGAACATTGGGAGGAAGTAAAGTGGATTCTCAGGTATTTGAGAGGTACTGCTACTCATGCATTATGTTTTGAAGGTTCAGACATTGTTCTACAGGGATATGTTGATTAAGATATGGCAGGTGATAAAGATAGAAAGAGGAGCACCACAGGGTATGTTTTTACTGTAGGTGGAACAACAATAAGTTGGATTTTGAAACTACAAAATGTTGTTGCACTTTCAACAACAGAGGCAGAGTATGTTGTTGCTACAGAGGTTAATAAAGAGATGATTTGGTTACAGAGTTTTATGGAGGAATTGGGAAAGAACCAAGATAATAACAGGTTGTACTGTGACAATGAGATTTCCATTCATCTTGCAAATAACTCAACCTTCCATTCAAAGACTAATCATATACAGCTCAGGTACCATTTCATACGATCTATTTTGGAAGATGGACATTTGAAGTTGGAAAAGATACACACTAGCCAGAATCCTCCAGACATGTTAACTAAGGGAGTAACCATGGAGAAATTGAGTTCATGCTTAGTTTCAGTTAGTCTTCAAGCATGAATATGAAGATGAGAAATTTTCCAGGTCCAGGAAGGTTCATAGTCCATTAGATACAACAATGGTGGAGTTGTTGAGATTAGTCTCCAAGTGGGATATTTTTGGTTGTGGAGCCTGATTATCTTCTTGATTAAGAGGTCTTTGTTTTCAGTCGTGTTTATACCCCATGAAGAATTTACACCCTAGAATAATGCAAAATTATCCATGCGGGGGAGTGCAGAGGGGGCTTACCCCCTTTGCGGGGTCCGAGGGGTCCGAGGGAAAGAAGGCCCCCAACGAGGGTTCGAGGGATAATGTTCCCTGATGGGGGTTTAGGGGCGAAGCCCCAGAAGGAAATTTTTTCTTGTAAATGTGTATTGTAATTTCATAGTAAATCTGGACCACTCATTATAAGGTCACAGATCTGACGATAGAAGTTATGTTAGGGTTTTTTTCCCTAGAAGGCAACCCTCTTTTATGAGTGAAATGTATTGCAAGTATATATTATTGTGAATGTTGTATTCCGAGTGAGGAGACTATGAGAGAAAGAAGAGGAAGTTACAACATGTGTGTTGTAGGTTGTATCCCTTCATTTGTTGGATAATAATAAAGGAAGGACCTGGAAATTTCTCTGGTGGATGTAGCCCACACTGGATGAACCACATATATCTATGTCTATTATATTGTGTATCTTTTGTGTTTTATTTTATTTTATTTCTCTGCGATCCTGTTTTTATAACAATCCCTGGCATCAAAAGATCTCTAAGTTAACACCATAGGTAAGGTCTAGCACCCAGTGCCTGATGGTGATGTGTCACACGACAAGTGGTCCACGCGTCATGACAAAGGAAGGCCATGTGTCACCCCATGGTGGTCCCACGTGTCATGCATATTTGGCTGAATTAGACAGGGATCTGTAAGGAAAATGAGTGCCACATGTCAAGTGGTGTAGGTAGCCACGTGTCNTGACAACATATGATAGGACCACCTGTCCAAGGTGCTAACTCATACTAGATCGGGCGTTGAAGGATAAGGTATTACACAGGTCTTTCGGTGGGTCGATGGTCGGTTAATTCAGTGGGATGATGAGAAACTATCATTAAACCAATACATCAGAGACAAATGGCACCTTATGACATGGCCATGTACCTTGGGTGGCAGGTCGTGTCTGATCGGGCCTTCAGGTGTATAAGACTTTGGAAAATTGGCCAAGGTCCTAGGACCCGATATGCTGAGAGTCCGAAAGAACAGGTGGAAAGTACCATGCCAACAATCACGTCTGCATTAGAAGGTGATGTGGAGCCACATGGATGACGCATTGCATTATTATGGAAGAAGACTTTAAAAACTTTAAAAATCCATATATTTTGATCCAGAACTTGGATTGAAACAAACTTACAATCATTGGAAATCTCTTGGAAAGAAAAATACAATGGTATCCTTTTAAAAGGGATTCGAGCAGGTTAAGGAAAAGTGAAATTTTATACCCCATCCCTAAAAAGGGTACTTAGGGGGTTGGGTGTGTTACAATATCATTACAGATAGAGAATTTTGAAACTCATGTGGCTTTGATTTTGTGACCATGGGCACTGTTGAAGAGGCATATAAAAGCTTTGAGATTTTCAACAGATACAACTTGGAGGGTAGACTCTTGACAGTCGACAATACTACTCTTCAAGCAATAATGAACATTGGTCTCACAACCTATGAGAGATCGCATCTTCATTGTGTTTGTTGTCGTAAGAATGGGCATGATGCAAAAACATGTAGGATCCTATGGAAGAAGATCAAATACAAATAGGAAAAAAAGGAAGGAAATGGTAAAGATCCCAAATCTATTCAATTTGTTATTTCTCATTGTAATATTGGTATAAATGAATATTTGTTTAAAACTTGATTTTCTTCTGGGAGAGATGATTGGTTTCTTGATACTGGTGCAAACTACCACGTGAATTTTTTGAGAGACTTCTTTGAATAATTGAATGGAAATGTAGACGGTGCAATAAGCCTTATAGATGGATCTAATCTCAAACCTATGAGAATTGACATAATTAGGCTCAAATTGTCTGGATTCTTGGATTTTATTTTGCATAATGTTATCTATCTTCCTGAGTTGCAAAGGAACTTGCTATCTCTTGTTCACATTTGAAAACAAGGCCATCCCATTCACTTGTTTGATGGAAAATTTGAAATAAGAAGGTATTCCAACAACATGGTCATCAGGTTAGGATGACAAATTTTTGAAGTTGAAAGGGACATTCGCATTAGAACTGGATTTTGCATACCTTTCTCACCATGATGAAGGTACATCATCTTCCAGTATTTTGTGGCATTCTAGATTTGGGCACATCAACTATGATGGTATTTATATGCTGAAAAAGATGGTGTTTCTGGTTTTCCTACCATTCTAAGGAATTTGTAGCAGTGTGAGGCTTGTATCTTTGGTAAAAACTATAGATTTTAACCTTGTACAATATTTTACTGCAAATATATTTTCAATAAAAGAACATAAAACATACAATGGAAAATACACAAATTACACAGAGATTTTTCCCTTGGAAACCCAAACCAAGAAAACCAACATATTCTATATTCATTCATAGTGATACATTGTTTACAATACAAAATACATATAGGAGCCAACGGCATCCAAAAACCTAACCCAGTGACCCAGATTAGTCAACAACCCTAATTCCTTAACCAAAAAAAGAAAACCATGTGACGAGAAACCGCCCAACAATGGACATGAAAATCAAGGCAAAAATGTGACACGTTTCTCGAGGAAAAAAATTATCATGGGCGCTACCCCTGAACCCCTGAAGTGGGGGCCTCACGCCCCCCCCCCTCAAACCTCCCTACGTGCCCGACGAAATGTATCATACATTATTTCTAGTTGTGCAAAGAATATAACACATACCCAACATTCTCCCACTTGGTTTATTATTTGGATACAGGGGGTTACAGGGTTACATAGTCAACAATCCAGGGAAACAATGCCCATGGATCCTCTACACCAAGAGAACTTCTCAGTGCTCACATATTTTTTTAATGAATCTGTAACATTCTTCAAAGTTTCCACCTTCATTAGCAATACTTTCTTTTCTTCAACCATGTCTCTCACAAAGTGATATTGAATATCAATATGCTTTGTCTTTGAATGACAAGTCAGGTTCTTCACCAGAAAAATTTCACTTTGACTGTCACAATCTATCCTTAAAACTTTTTGTACCAACCCAATACCTGAACACAATATTTGTAACCATAATTCTTCCTTACTTGCATGAGTGGCTGCCATGTATTCAACTTATGTAGTTGAAAGTGCCACTTCAACTTGTCTTTTGCTCATCCAATTGATTGCTCCTCCAAACAAGTTAAGCACATACGTAGATCTCCTACAATCCAGATATCCATCCTAGTCTGCATCCACAAATCCATGTAGGTCCAACACTCTGTCCAATCCTGGTCTTCCTTGGTAGCACAATCCATAGCTAGCAGTGCTACGCAAATACCTAAAAACCCTTTTTATTGTTGTCCAATGATCCATCTATGGTTTTAACATATACCTGCTCAAAACTCCCATTGCATGTGCAATGTCTGGTCTAGTACAAACCATTGCATACATCAAAATTCCAAGTGCACTTGCATATGGAACATGAGACATGTCCCCCTCCTCTTCTTGTGTCTTGGGACACTGATCCACATATAACTTTACACCAACAAGAATAGGGACCTTGACCAGTTTAAATTTCTGCATATTAAACCTATGCAATATTGTCTCGACATATTTTCTATGATTTAACCAAAGTTTCATATTTTTCTAATCTCTTTTAATTTCCATGCCCAAAATGAAATTTGAAGCACCGAGATCCTTCATGTCAAATTTAGAGGAAAAATGAGTTTTCACATCCTAGATAATCTCCTTGTTGTTTCTTATCAACAACATGTCATTCACATACAAGAACAAATAAATCAAATGATCACCAACTAATTTAAAATGCACACAATTATCCTCTTTATTTCTTGTGAAGCCAAGTCCCAACATATAAGTATCAAATTTTTGATACCACATCCTTGGTGATTGTTTTAAACTGTACTGGGACTTTTTCAGCTTGCATACTAGCTCCTTCTTTCCCTTCACAACAAATCCTTCTAGTTGCTTCATATATATTTCTTCTTCTAGATCCCCATGTAGGAATGATGTCTTCACATCCATCTGTTCTACTTCAAAATCAAATGCAACAACAACATATAACATAATTCTTATAGAAGTTAACTTGGCAATAGGAGAAAAAATCTCACCAAAATCAATTCTCTCAACTTGGGAATAACCCTTTGCTACTAACCGAGCTTTGTGTTTCTTCACTTTTCCTTCTACATTCAACTTCTTTTTAAATACCCATTTGTTTCCAATGGACTTTATTCCAGTCGAAAACTCCACTAGATCCCAAGATTCATTCTTATACAAGGCTTCCATTTCTTCATCCATGGCCTTTTTCCAGAGCTTTCCATCCTTTGAATCCACTGCCTCCCTGACAGTTCTAGGATCATCATCAGTAATAGACAAAGAAAAATTTGAACGAAACTTAGATGGAGTATACCTTTCCGGTAGACTTCCTTCTCGAACCGATCTCCCCAATATTGGAGTATGAGGATCTTCTTCTTTTGATTCTTGTTCTTCTGTAGAGTCTGATTCATCATCCTTTAAATCAAACTCTACTTTCTTTGGTTCTTTCTTACTTGGTAGGACTTCCTGTTTAAAAACATCCTTCATTTCTCTAAATACCACATCTCGGCTATACACAACCTTCTTAGTTCTGGGTTCCAAATCTTATAACCTTTGAGACAATATTTATACCCAATACAGATACACTTTTCATCCTTCTTATCTAGCTTACTCTTATTTTCCTTTGGAACATGAACATAGGCCTCACAACCAAATACCTTGTGATGTGTGAGAGAAGGTTTCTTACCAGTCCATACCTCTTGTGGAGTCTTGTTATCTAGCGCTAATGAGGGTGATTTTTTGACTAGGTAACATGCAGTACCTACTACCTCTGCCCAGAATTCTTGCCCTAACCTGACACCACTGAGCATGCACCTTGATTTTTCCATCAATGTCTTGTTCATCATTTATGCAACTCCATTATGTTGAGGTGTATATGGAATAGTCTTGTGCCTTACTATACTGCACTTCTTACAGATTCTTCAAATTCATTCTCAAGAAACTCTCTGCCATTATCTATCCTCATCACCTTAATTCTTTTCTCTGTTTGATTCTCAACAAGAGCCTTAAACTCTTTAAACCTATCAAAGACTTCAGATTTATTCCTAAGGAAATATATCCAAGTATTCCTCAAGAAGTCATCTATAAATGAGACATAGTACACAGATTTTCCCAATGATGGAACCGACACGGGTCCAAACACATCACTGTGAACTAGCTATAAAATTCCTTCTGCCTCATTGCACCAGAGGGGGATCTTACCCAATTATGCTTCCCATATACACAATGTTCACATAAATCAAAATCCAAAGAGAAGTTAGACATACCTTCAACCATTCCTTTACCGTGTAGTAATTGAAGACCCTTCTCTCCGATATGCCCCAGTCTTTGATTCCACAACATAACCTTTTCTCTAGAGACTGTAGGATTTCTTTCTTCTTCAACTCCAATATCAGGAACAATGGAACTATTACACCCATCACTAATAGTGCTTCCTTTCATATTATATAGAGTTCCAAACGAACTCCCTTCAGCAACACCATTGCTCCTCGAACCATCTTGCAGGTTTCCTTTTCAAATATTGTTTTTACCCCCGCATCGTCCATTTTTCTTACAAAAATCAAATTTCTGGCCAATCCTGGGATGTGCAGAACACTATGTAGTGTTCTAATCCTTCAATCTATGAGCCTCAACTTGACTTTTCCTCGACCTATGATTCTGGTTGTCGATTCATCACCTAGGAAATCATTACCTCCATCATACCTTTCATATTTAGAGAACCACTCCCTATGGGGATTCATATGAAATGATGCACCTGATTCAACCAACCATGCCTCATTATATGCATGTGTGATTGAAGAATCCAAGTACACATCCCCTCCTTCTTCCTTGGAGGTCTTTTCTTCTATAGAAGAAGATTCTTCAGATCCCTTCTTTTTCTCAACTTTGGATCTACACTGCTTCTTGTAGTGCCCTTCTTTTCCACATCTCCAACATAACTTTACAAACTTTTCGAGAGACATAGATTTTCCCTTATACTTAGATCTCTCACTTGAGGACTTAGATCTATTTTTTTCCTAGGATCGTCCTCTTTCAAATAATGCATCTGTGCTTTGTCCTTCCATGTTCTTCCGTCTCATCTCCTCCGACAACAAGGATGAGACCACTTCATCAAAATTCAAGAAAGTTTTATTACTACCTATGGCCACAACCAGACTATCCCACGAGTCTGGTAAAGACCACAGTAAACTGATACACTTATTTTCATCTGGAATTTTAATCTCAATAGATACTAACTGAATTACCACAGTATTGAAGGTGTTCAAATTCTCTGTCACCGAGTCTCCATATCTCATCCTCAGGTTAGACATCTTCTTTCTCAGGAATAGTTTATTTACTAGGGACTTAGACTGATACAACTTCCCCAACTTATCCCACAAATATTTGGTTGTAGCTTCCTTTAACACATTCAATAATATTGAATCTGAGAGATACAGTCGGATTGTGCTCTTCGCCTTTTGATCCAACTTTTTCCAGTTATTTACTGAATTTCATGTAGGTGCGGTACCTGGATCCACCACGATCCATTGATCTATGTCCACCAACAAATCTTCCATATTGAGCTTCCACATCTCAAAGCTTTTCCCATTAAACTTCTCAATCTCCATTTTTGAACTGCTCGCCATTTCTTTTCACCTAAAAAATCAATACCATGGATCTCCCACTATAACAAGGCTTATCACGGTCTCGAGCCAAACGCTTGACCACAAAGGCATCCCCCCGAAGCCAAAAAATCTCTGATACCAAATGTATATTTTAATTTTGTACAATATTTTACTGCGAACATATTTTCAATAAAAGAACAAACAATATACAATGGAAAATACACACATTACACAGATTTTTTTCCCCTGGAAACCCAAAATGGGAAAACCAACATATTCTATATTCATTCATAGTGATACATTGTTTACAATACAATATATATATAGGAGCCAGCGACATCCAAAACCCTAACCCAATGACCTGGATTAGTCAACAACCCTAATTCCTTAACTGGAAATAGAAAACCATTGACAAAACCCATGTGCCGAAAAACTTCCCAACAATGGACACGAAAATCGAGACAACACAAAAACCCCCCTCAAACCCCCTTGCATGCTCAACATAAGGTAGCATTGCTAGTCATGTAAATAATATAACACATACCCAACAAACACAACAATCATCATTTTCATGATTCCACTTCAAGAGAACGTAGAAAGCTACATTTGATACAATCTAATTTGTGTGGCCCTATGCTTGTTCCATCTACCTTTGGTAATAGATATATCATGATTTTTTTTTATGGCGACACTAGGATGTTTTGGGTTTATTTGTTGAAATAGAAATCTCAAGCATTTGAAACTTTTAAAAATGTTCATCTATGGATTGAAAATGAAGCTCAATCTCGTATTGACATTCTTCGTACTAATAATGGAGGGGAATACACTTCAAATGAGTTTGAAAGCTATATTCTCCAATATGGGATCAAGCATCAAACTATTGTTCCATACAATCCTCAGCAGAATGGTGTAGCAAAACAAATGAAGTGACACTCTTGAATATGATACATTCAATGTTATTTTTCAAGAATGTGAAGTTGATGTTTTGGAGTGATGTAGTTGTATGTGCAATGTATGTAAGAAACACAATTCCATATCATTCTCTTGGGAACAAGACTTCTTATGAAATGTGGTATGGTTGCATTCCTTCATCGAGGCATCTTAGGGTTTTTGATTCCACCTGCTATGCCTTAATTTCTAAGGAGTAAAGAAACAAGCTTGGTTAAAGGAGTCAAAAGTGCATCTTCTCGGGGTACTCAAATACCACCAAGGCATACCATCTTTACGATGAGGTAAACAAAAAGTTTATTCTTTCCAGAGATGTAGTTTTTCTTGAATCCACTAAGAATGGAAATAATGTTGAACGAAAATTTGATCATCTGGATAGATTCACCCATGTAAAGACATATCATGAGTTTGATGATAAGATTCCACATCTTGAAGGGGGGATACCTATCTGGATCAATATCTAGGATCTCCTTTTGAAGTCCCATCTCCCCCTATTGAAGAAGATCCAACCACTTCATCAAAACATGGTGTTCAATTGGATGATGTGATTGAGAGGATCGAAAGGATTAACCTTGATGGGAATGCAACACCAACTCAATCAATGGAGCAACCTGGACCATCTCAAAAAGGTCCACCAAAGTGACTCTTAAAGACACTTGAAAATGTTCATCCTAATGAAGTTGGAAATACAGGAACTAGAAGTTCTACAAGACGAGATGGAGGTGATGTAGATAATACATATTCTGGTGATGTAGATAATTTAGATTCATGAGATGTAAATGATATGGATGTTTCATATGATTGTGAATTGAATTTATCTACTAACTTTGAACCAAATTCCTTTGAAGAAACGACTTCTCATGATGAGTGGAAAGAAGCCATGCAGAAGGAGTATGATGTTCTCATCAATAATGGGACATGGAAGTTGGTGGATCCTCCATTTGGATTAACCAAACCAATTGTCTACAAGTGGGTCTACAAGAACAAGTACAAATCAGATGGCTCACTTGACAAGCATAAGGTGAGGCCTGTGGCTTAATCCCAAAATGGGCTACCATTTTTGCATTGTTGGCTTTGGTAGCACATAATAGGTGGAAGATTCATCACATGCATGTGAAGACAACCTTCTTGAATGGAGACTTGAAGGAGAATGTCTACATGTCTCAACTAGAAGGATTTTTTGTGAAGGGTCAAGAACATAAGGTATGCAAGCTCAAGAGAGTTTTAAGGTACTTGAAGGGAACTCAAGACTTTGGGCTCAAATACTCTAAGGTGGAAGACTTCAGACTAGTTGGTCATACATATTCAAACTTTGATGGGGATAAGGAGAATTTAGGATACCTCACGAGTCTTGGATCAACAACTATGTCTTGGAGATCATGCAAACAATCTGTTCTAATAGATTCCACTACAGAGGTAGAGTATATGGTTTTTGTAGAGGCGAGAAAGGAGATTGTGTAGCTTAGGAAGATGCTAGAGGATTTACAAGAGAAACAAGTAAATGCTACTCCACTTTTGATTGACAACACTTTTGCAATCAAGTTGACCAAGAATCCTATATTCCATGATCGAACCAAGCACATCAACACAAAGTGCCATTTGATTCAACATCATGTAGAGGCCAAGACAATTTGGCTGATATATTGTTCCACAAGTGAGAAAATTGCATACATCTTCACCAAAGCGCTTGGAAGAGAAAAGTTTGAAAAGTTTAGAAAGATGCTTGGACTTACAAACACCCATTCATATTAAGGGGGGGATGTTAGATACCTAATCCTTGAGATTGTGGTATGCTATAAATATTGTTGTAAAATGTTCATTCTTTCCAGATATTTGGTTTTTCTTAAATCCACTAAGAATGACAAGACAATTGAGTGGGAGATTGATCATCTAGATAGATTCACCCATGTAAAGAAATATCATGAGTTTTATGATGAGATTCCACATCTTGAAGGGGGAATGTTAGATACCTAATCCTTGGGATTATGATATAATCGTAAATATTGTTGTAAATATTAATTTAGGAACATGAAGAGTCATAGATGAATGTCAAGGGTCATCGAAGAAGAAGAAATCAAAAGTCATCTCTCAATTTATTTATGTATAGCTCACACCAATAAACATTTTTTAATAAACATTTTTAATGCATAGAGTTATTCATCTCTGACTTGTCAAAGACATAACTGCTATTTTTTAATACAACGATGTGGAGAACTAATTCCACTTTGTCAGTGTGATGAAAATTGGGTCGGCCCCCTCTATATCAATTAACCTATGGCTAAAATTCTTAAAATTGCAATCCTTATTAAAACTACATTTTATGAGATAGATGCAAAATAATTCTTATACTAGAAGGCGAAATAAGAACCGCTTTGAAGTTAAACTTTTAAATTTGATGCATCACCATCTAATCGAAAATAAAATAAAATAAGTGTTGCATGGCAGTGTAGTCCCTACTGGTCTGGGGATGGAATATTCAAACCCTTGGACATTTGCAAAATTGATTAGTACATAGATCGACCCATTGGAAATTGGCTAGGGTTACAAGGAATTCATGGACCTAACATGTAAGAAAAGGAATACGTCTACTTGCAGATTATGTACAGAGACATCTATAGAAATTGCATCGATATGCATCGATATTGTGCATTTTCCCATTGTCTCCTCCACATGGCTGATCATTTCTACCTAGTAATGTTAGATAGTGGCAACACTAGGAATGTATGGCTTGAAGCAAATGCATTTTCCCAAAACCTTAGCATGGTTTTCATGGTTATCATTTTGACATTCTGTCATATGAACATTGAAAACATTAGTTAGATGATTTTCAAAGGTTCAAAATAGAGAAAATATGATCATATTCATTCCTTGATTGGTTGTTGACTTTATATTTTGTGGTTGTTATTACTTATTTGATCGACCATGAATAGGTTGTTGTGGATATGAAAGTTAATCATCAAGGATTTACTATGATTCCTAGTTAGCATGCACATTACTTGCAATGGTTTATAGTTACTAGTTGGTAGTTAGCAAAGGCAGTGAAGATTCAAGTTTGAAAATTTCACCATAACATGAAAAAGAATGGTGGTGATTAGGCACATTGTCCAGTGCTTTGTGACACAAAACTAATGCAAAACTTCCTACCTAAAGAATTATAGGAGATGCAACCATAAAGGAAAATCTTGGGACTAGTTTGGGCTTCACTGCTTGATTTCCTCAACAAACAGAGAAGGCTACCATAAATATCAATCATCATAGTTTTANTACATTAAGAATCAAGAATATATGTACATCAATATCGTTACGAGCCCCTGACTTGAATACTATCTACGTCTCTTCTTAGACTGTCAAATACGAGAGTCGACATCAGTACAAAGAAAATGAATGAACAAATTTCCATAATGGGCATGTAGAAAGTCCAGTCAATTCTTCCAAGCTATATACATATTTATCTCCTATTATGATGAGAATGCTTCCATCCATTTTGTATGGGAGCCACAAATCTCGTGCTTGTAATATCTACCCATTCACCTATCTTAGCGAGTGGATGATCATGGGAAAATAGATCACATAGGGTCTAAACTTGTGATATGACATTTGAAATTGTGGTTGAAGATGAACCTGGTAAACAAGTTGCAAGCGTAATAATGATTCTTAATGTACAATTTCTCAAGTGTATAAATCACACATTATTTGAACTTCGTGCAATAGGGAAATGTAACTAACATAATCAAGATACATTGCTTTTAGAAGGTGAATATGTGCCAACAAATAATACCAATGATGTTGAAATGAAGATCAAAAGAAAATCATAGCATGGTAGTAAATTATTGCAGAGCAACATTCAAGGATAGATGTTTATGGGGAAATTCATCGTATTATCAAGAGCATAAAGTTTCTAGAAAATAGGTGTATCATTCCTCAATGTATTCACCATTTAGAGCCTTAGAATTGTGTGTTCTGAATTTATATAGAAGCTGTAAACTCTTCTCCAAAAATCGAGCTATAAAACCATTAAAACAATTCTAACATTTAACCCTTTTGTGTGGATATGATACACCTACCAACATATTCCTAGCACACTTCAAGGAATCCAAGGGCTCTCCATACAAAACACAGTTTGAATGCCCATATTGCAATCTTACGTATTGTATAACATGTCCATTTTGTAGATATCACTTCCCAAACTGATATAACTGCCCAAACTGATATCACTGCCCAAAGGGAAGTATAATGGTTATTGCAACATGAAGAGATGTGTCACTGTCTTCAATCCTTTAGAACCAATTTTCTTTGTTTCGGAACTAGGTGGGATATGGTACTCTTGATAATCATGTACATATGAATATTCAGAGGAAGGAAATGAAACAACATTGACATCATTACAAATTGATGATATCTTATCATTGCCACTAGTGCTTCCGTCTTCCAAAACAGTAAATTGTTCTTTCTTGTCTCCTGGTCTGGTGCAAGAAATATCTAGGGTGTTGCAACCAGACATTTTTTTTATGAATTCCCTTGTTTCTGGATATTTTATTTTATTCTGGGCAACGGGTTGTATAAGCTGAAGAAGGCAGGCAATTCTATTCTGGGCAGCAGGTTGTATACGTTGAAGAAGGAAGCCAAATAATCATGTTATTCTTTAGCAAGAAGGCAGCCAAAGAATCATGTTACTCTTGAGCATATCCACAAAGGAACTGTTGAGTAAACATTAATAAAACATTTGCATAAATGCTAAGGGAACTAAAAATGGAAATAATTTAACAATGAAATGACATCAAAAGAACTTACAGATGTCACTTTTCTACAAATTATGTGGAGAAGGAGAACTATTTCATTATTGGTGCTAGCTTGTGACCCAAATTGGAACCTATGATGCAGAGGCAAATGTGCATAACATCCTGTATCCTTTCAAAATTCTGTTGGAAGTCTGTAAAAGCACTGATATGATAGTATTTCCGTGTCGATTCTATTCTAGATTCAACAATCTTATGTGCTTCCATTCTACTTTGTCATGGTACTGTATGCTTAGATATTAAGCTTGTTAGCTGAGTTGTACGATTAAGAAAACAACAATGTATATACAGAAACTTTATGCATATGTTGATTGGGTAGCATGGATGGAGACAGATTAGTCTGTTTCATTTTTTGTCAGTGCATTTTAATGCATGATAGGACAACTTGTAAAGTCAATGGCAAGTTACAACCATTTTACAAAGATAAGTTGGAAAAGATGGATGAGTTAGAAGAATACATAAGAACTTGGTTGATGCACCTTTTTTTTTGTTCAGTCGATATGTAGTATGACACTATCCTCATTTAATGTAATTTTTCTATGCACACGAAAGTCATTCAGCATGTAGATAATGTTTTCTTTTTTCTGTAGGTATATTTCATATCGAAATTTCGTCAAGGCATGAAGTACATCTTGTAACACATGTTGTCTAATTGCACAATGTGCAATTGTGTTGTTGAGGGTTAGGATGACAACATTGAGGCAATGCCTATATATGTAAGGGCATTTATGATTGCATCGTAGACAATCAATTGTGCCATCATTTATGAATGTGTAGGGAGAAGAGAGAGAGTTACATCTGGCACATACAGGCTCGAATGGGGTCGAGTATGCATTTTTTGCTGCTAATACACCCTCGACATGCATACATGAGCATAGTAGTTAATATATCGAACAATATAATATATACCTGTACAACAAAAAAATCTGTATGGAAATTGCTTAAGTCAAATTTTATGTGCAAATTGTGGATGGAGTTGTATATGTATACTTACAATAGTTGTGGAGCTAGTTAGTTTCTTGAGATCATGTACTATGTATGTTCACAATTCAATTACAAATGTTGATTGCATTGTGCGAAAGATTCTTTCTTTCACATCTCTTTTCTTGGTTATATTTTTGAAGAGCATTATTGGAAATTTCCCTTTCTGCAATTGTTGTTCCATTGAGAAAAACATTGTGCATAGGTGTCGAACAATTGTAACTGCAACATGGAACATTATAATAGTTGTGTAAGATGACTGCAATATATCAACATGTGAAAGTAAAGGACAAAACTGGGTATGGAGAATGATATTGTTGCCTTGTCATTGTCCGAATTGCCATGTTTTATATGGAGAATGTGTTGTGACCCAAATTTTCTCGCGAGTGTGACAACAACGCCAATGGTTCTGATTGGGTAAATGTATTTTCTCTCCACAAAGCGGTTGGTTGTTGTGTCTGGTATGAAATGATATTCTGAGCAAATCGTGGGCACTTTTTCCACAACACTTGTTTCATTGAGCAATATAATGCGGTCAAAATCACCACGGTCGTATATTGTTTTTGGTAATATATTAAAATTTGTAAGGGATATCCCATTACTAGGAAAAAAAAATTCTACATGTTTATGGACAAGTTGTGCATGGACAGTCAATGTGATTGTCATCATTGCTTCAATGTGTGTTATGTCAGCGCGCATAATGCATCTATTTTTTTTTGCCTAATGTGCCAACATAGCACAGAGAGGATGAATATGGATTGCATGGACCGTCTGAGCACAATATCTTCCACAAACTTGATAGCATTATGTACTAGAATTATGGGTGAGGGTGGCATGCATTTTAATTTTAATCATTCCCACTACATCCATATATACAATTTGATGTCAATGCAAAGGATGCTACAATTGGGGAAATTCTTATTTTTCAATATAGTTGATAGCATGAATCAATAAGAAGAAAACCTGTAAGTGAATACCTCAAGAGTACACGTACATGACAGAGCCAAATGTGAGCTTTAGGGTAGTTAGTTTTATTGTTTACTGTTGGGGCTCATATCTCGTATGCTTTGTCTAGCTTCACTCCATATGGAGTAGGTTATTGACCTCTTGTTGAAAGTAACCATTAGATGGAACCCGTGCCTCATTCGTGGATAAAATTGTACTGAAATTGATTTTTTTTGTTCAAAGATATATATCTTAGGAGGCTTGCTATAAAATTTGTGTAGTGTTGTTCATGGATTTCAGCTATGGGCCTCTATAACAAAAACACTATCTTTAGATATTAATATAAATAAACTACCAAATTATCGTCCAATCAGTTCCATTTGGAATTAAAATTGTTTCCCTCAAGAGAATGATGCAAATTTAAACTTGGGTGAGGTGCAACTAGATCTCAACTTTAGCTCAAGTGGGTCTGGGTTTATAGTTCTAAGTTAGGTCATAAATTCAGTTTCTATTGATTTACTTGCATATATAGTGGGGCCAACATCATGTTTTATTGTATTTGATTAGGAAAATAGTAGCCTCAATTACCCGATGTTCATTGCTTACCTTACTTTTTTATTTTGTGGTTGGCTACTTTAGGCGTCATTCAAAATATCTGAGTTTCCTCTTCTTAATTGAATGTTTATATTTGGCATGGGCCAACACCATGATTTTATGTATTTGATTAGGCAAATGGTAGCTTCAATTACTCGATGTTCATTGCCTATATTACTCTTTTATTTTGTGGTTGGCTACTCTACTCCCCATTCAGAATATCTTAGTTTTCTCTTGTTAACTAAATGTTTATATTTGGCACTAATAACTTGAATGTTTTTTTGGACAATTTCAGAAGTCTTGGATAGAGCGAGACAAAGGTAAATTGTCCTTTATGTTGTCTGAAAGAGAGTTGGATATTAAATGGGGAGATGATAATCGATATTGCATTAATTAGAACTAAACTGATATGAGAAATACATCTTTGTTTTCCTAATATTTCAAGTGTGAGGAAATCATACTCGTTTTAGCTTGTTTACCATCCAAATGTTCACAGTTATTGACTTTTTCCCTCTTCAATTTGAGTTGGTTTACAGAGAAGGAAGAGAAGAAGCATCAGAGAGAGACTGGAGAACAAGACATATTAGCTCTTAACTTTAACCAGATCTAGTATTAGCTCTTAAATAGAAGGACGTTTAACCAAATCTACTACTGGGTCATTGATCGAGCATGAGCATATTCAAATGCTTCTTCTTGATTCTTCTCTTCCATGGATTCCACCGGTATTTTCCCCTTAAGAACCATATGTGTGAGTATCCCTGCATGCAGCTCACATGGAAAAGTGACATGTCTCGAAGTCCGAGAAAGGGGGGTTGCCTGGGTATGGAACGAATGAAAAACAGAGAAGAAGTTGTTACTAAAACAGAACCATTCTCACTTTTGAACTAGACCTCATGATGCTATTGGGATGGATCTTGACCTCATGCTACTATTGGCTTCATTCTTACATAACTATTATATGATAAAGGCATAGCAAGCTGGTCGGATTCACTTCATTAATTCATGGAGACCGGGAAATAGGTAGCAAGTAAAGTCGGGCAAGCAATCCTGATTTTTTGATGGATTAACACTAGTAGCAGAAGACACAGACCCATCACCGATAACAAAGCCAGTAGTAGAAGATCATGTTGACCAAGAAGCATGACCAACACAACCAAGAAAGTAGTGATTCCCCTCCCTTTTGCATCTTAATAGTTTTGTAACGACGTTAAGAATCATGTAAAGGAACCTAATAGTTTTTCCCAATCTTGGGGAATTCTAAGCTACAATAGTTGTTTGGGATCCCTTCCCTATAGCTAGGAGGGAGGGTCTTCCATGGGATATAATGCATACACCTCTCTCTTTCATTCAGGTTCTCGGTGGAGTTGATGCAGTTAGGGTCGACAAGTTGTGATGCGCTGGTGAGCTCAAGCATAGTCTCCGAAAAGACACATGCAATACATGCAGAGTTCCCACCATTCATGTCAGGCTCCAAAAGACAAGCAAAAAGTGATAAAACAAAAAATTTATTGCGATTAATTCAAGTAAACACAAATTACAATGAACTCTTTCCACTTCCACGTGTGTACCACATCGGAAACACATACATGTGGTCTTATCAATTTTGTGGCATGATATGGTATTTGTAGGAAATGAGCAGTTCTATCCACGCTCCTGTGGGTTTTATATCATGGGTCTCTAGGAAAGCAATCCTCCCTTCAAGTGATAATTGTTACAGGTATCTGGGTCCCTAAAAAAATCCATATTTACAGCAACAATGAGAAGGTAGAAGAAGCCCAAAGACAGAAGAAGAAGAAGGACTAGCTGACCCTGCACCACTAGCAGGGATTTCACTAGTTTATGACCTAGGAGAGCTAACATTCCTCTGCTTTGTTCTAGATCCCGTAGCAGGGTCCTTTGTTCCGACTAGAAGTTGGGATGCGCTTGGGAATACCAACCCTATTTTACACGATGTTAGGATGGAAACATTGTATTTCCAAATGGGGTTGGGTGATCCATGTGGATATCGGTGGCCACCCACCTATTCCAACTGGCTCAAAACAGTCTTCTGGCAATTTACTATTTTTAGCAGTTTTTTGGTTCCTAAACTTTTGGGGCCATTTCGAGGGCCTAAATGAATTTTTTTCGGGATTGAGCACCTCAATGATAACCGAAGACTCTGATTGATGCCCCAAAATTAATCTTCTCTACGATACCTTTCTACGAGGTCCACAAAACTATTGGTTTTTCATCTTTTGGGGTTAGGGTTTTGGATTATCTTTATGTTAAAAATGCCTTTGAAGTCTCATTGTAATAATCATCTTCTTGTGAATGCGAATAGCTCTCACAGCTCTTCTCAATGATAAGTTGCCACCATTCTAACGAGTCTTTCACTTTGTATTTCTATAGTTTTGTACATTTCGCTCATTAATAGAAATTGTGTATTATTGTAGCTCTGTGTTTATGGTTATATCTTCGATATATCTCTGCCATATTGTTGGATATCTGATATATCTCTGTACATTTCTTTATTATATCTCCTCTCTCATTTCGTACCGAAAATAATCTATATCAGTGGTATTAGAGCAAGCTGCTCTTGATCATTTTTTTCAGTTCATGTCCCCGACGAGGTCTGAGTATAGCAAGTTGGGTCTCGAGCTTGTCTCTCTTGAGGACAATCGCTCTCACACACCCAAGAAACCCTCGATGACAGATGAAAATAAAAACAACAGAGGAGACGATTATATTAAGATGTTGCTTGAGCAAGCTCTCACGCGATAGAGGGACGAAATGATGGAAAAATTTTCACACATCCTTCAACGCCTTCCGATAGCAGCAGGCTCATCTTCATCAAGCTACCACTTTGGAATAACCTCTCCTTTCAAGGTGCAGGTTAATTTTGATATTCTCGTATCTGAAGGTCAGATAGATGTGGATGCCCTAGAAAAATGGTTAAATCTGTTAGAAGGTTATTTCTCTGTTCACAATTTTTTCAACAAGGAAAAGATCACCTTCGCACTCCTTAAGGCTCTCTCCCATGCCAAACATTGGTGGGAAACTTACTGGGAGAAAATTTCCACAAAGGAGTTTGGAATATATGGGGTCGAGCCGACTTGGGATTTTTTTGTGGATGCGGTCGATGAACAATATTACCCTGTTGGAAACTATGAAGACCAGTACATGAGATGGACCACGATGCATCAAGAGAGGGGCCAAGCAGTGTTGGAGTTCACCAATACCTTCCATACCTTGCGCACCAAGCTGGGTATCAAAGACTCTGAGCGACATTTGGTTATGAAATACCATGGGGCTCTACACAGATACATCCAAACTGAATTGGATTTTCCAGACATCTCATCATTGGGTGTTGCTTATCAATATGAACATAGTTACCAATTTAATGAGAACTGTGACCTCAAAACGAGAACTCTGGCCCAAAAAACCCATATTTTTGCATAAAAAACATCAAAATCAACCCCCAAATCAAAAAGTGGTGCTACTGGTAGCACCATGTTTTAAAACGGGGTCAAAATTACAACATTTTTCAAACATGGGCTTCAAAACTTAGATAGTAGCTCATAAAAACCTTAAAATCAACACCTAAAAACAAATAAGATGTTTTTTTTTTCTTCTTTTCTTTTCAAAACGTTAAATTTCGAAATCATTTGAAATCGTATTTTTATCAAAATACGTTAAATAGTAGCTCATAAAAACCTCAAAATCAACCATCAAATTGAAAAGTACTGCTACCAGTAGCACCCATTCTAAAATTGGGGTATGAAAATGACACATTTTTATAATGTAGTAAAATAACTCATCATTACTTTAAAAAATCATAAAAGAAACCCTTAAATGTTTACTTTTTAAATGTTATTATCATGCAAAGCACAAGGTAATACATAATGCCATGAAAATATCACAATATACTTTAAAAATTCAACGTCATTTTTTACTTTAATAATAAAAAAGTAAATACAAGTTACATTGAATGAAACATAAATAATTTCTTAAAAGTATTGTTATATTGACCATATTCAAAACATATGGGCTAAGAAATTTTATAAGCTAACAAAATGGTGAAAAACAAAGAAAAACTAGAAAGAAATAAAAAAAAATTAAAATTTCCCCGGAAAACAATAATTTAAAAAATAAAAATACTTTTTATTTTGTTAAAAAGAAAAACAAAAAAATCCTTCAAACTTCAAAAAAAAAAAAATGAGAAAAA
>JASDQU010750942.1:5190-17820 GCA_032191745.1 Picea mariana
CTTCTCACTTTTAGGCTGCAATTCTTTCCTTTTCTCATCAGGAATGTGATTCCATGCTATAGTGCCAAATACACGGAAGTGACTTACATCTGTTTTAATTTTAGTCCAAGCTTCTTCCGGTGTTATATTTTTAAGAGCCTTTGTGGGAGTGTGATTTACTATGTAATTTTCACAGTTGATTTCTTCCACCCAATACTTTAGACTTAATCCCTTAGATTGGATCATACAATTAGCCATATCTTTTAATGTGTGGTTCTTTCTCTCAATAACACCATTTTGTTGTAGTGTATATGGAACAATTTGTTTCATTTGGATGCCATGTGTAGTGCAATAACTTGTAAAATTATTGTCCACATATTCCCCTCAATTATCTGTTCTTAACTTTTGAATTTGATGTCCATATTGCTTTTCTACAAGGGCCTTGTAGGCCAAAACATTCTCTCTTAAGTTTTAAGAAGTAAAACCAAGTACATATGGAAAATTCATCAATGAAATTTAAGAAATACTTGCACCCAAAAAAAGAAGGAGAAGAAAGTGGACCACACAAATCACTATGAACAAGCTGCAAAGGTCCCAAGGTGTGCCAAGAGGCACGTTTGCCAAAATTGTCCCGATGATGTTTTCCAAGAACACAATNTCATGAAACAAGAGGAAGACCAGTCACCATCTGTTGATTACATAGTTGTTGCAATGAGCGATAGTTTAGATGACCAAACCACTCATGCCAAAGTTTTCTCAAGTCATCACTATGAGCAACAAAAACTGATGGAAAAGTTGTCAAACTTGTACAACCTGGCAATATCATCTGCAATTCCAATTGCAAGAACATGCTTAGGATCTTTTAGATCCTTGATTACAACTTTGCAAGGTAAAAAATCTACGGATTTACCTTCACCTGAATGAGTGATTTGATATACTGATAGAAGGTTACAAGAAATACTTGGAACACATAATACATCATTGAAATGATCTTTTTCTACTTGAACTGTTCCAAATCCTTCAACACTAAGAGATCTATCATCACCAACAAATATTTTATTGGTGTTACATTCATTTAGAGAAGAAAATATGTCTCTATCCTTAGCCATATGATAATATGCTCCATAATCAATAAGCCACCCATAAGAAGAAGAAGTAGAAGTTGTATTGAAGGAGAAACCAGAAGAAAAAAGTGCATGTCCATGAGAAGAAGAAGAAGAAGTAGAATCAATATTAATATTGTGCGTCTTCATTATTGCTTCTAAAGCTGCCATATTCTTGAAACATTTGGACTCATCATGACCATATTTATCACAAAAGTTGCAATGTTTGTCAGTCTTCTTACTTTTATATTTTTCTCCTTTGTCACCATTAGGAATGAAAGTTGTCTTAGTGGGTTTGGGACCCTTATATTTCTTGTAGTTGTGGCAAGGATGTTGCTTCTTGGGATTCTTGGGTTCATCTTTCTGATGAACGACTAAGTCTTTTTTGGAGGTACCTGGAATGTTGATCACTCCTTGTACAAGCTTATCTTGCTCTCTAATCAAAGCATCACAAAATTTCTCAAGACTGTTTTTTTTATAAGTTGTCCCTAGAGTCTCTTGCATGGCATAAAAGGTAGATACAAACACAGAATATGCACTTCCTAGCTTAAAAATAATAAGATAGATGCAACGATCTTCTTCTATATTTATCTTACATTATTCACATAAATTTCTGAGTGTTTTAAACTTAGATAGATAGTCTTCAATGCAAGAAAAATCATCTAGACTTAAAGTCAGTACTTGATTTTCTAATTGTTGTGCTCGAATAATATTGTGTTTACCAAATACAGATTCAATGTTTTCCCGAGCTTCTTTGGGTTTATCAATTGATTCAAGGTGGAACATTAAATCAAGAGAGATGTACATTCTGATTAATCTATGTGCTTCGTCATTCCTATTGTCCCATTTGACTTTCATTTTCCAAGGTAATCTGGTACAAGCCTTTACTTCTTAATAAATCATCCATATGGGATTTCCATTGAAAGTAGTTGGTGCTAGTAAGAAAGAGATTACTTGTAGAATCCATATTAAATATGTAGATAATATGGATTTAAAAATTGAAATCGATGCTCTGGATGGAAATATCTCGAAAAATTATGCGGTTTAAAAAAAATGACACTGAAAACGGACTTTCAATGTGAGAGTTATGTCATTTTTTAAAAAGGCATAAATGGTAACCAAAGGACCACGTGGTGGTGTAAGTTGTTTTATGAAGTGACCCAATTTTATAAAGAGAAGTGGGGATCACTTTTACAATGAAGTTACTTTATAAAAGAAAAACTGCATGCAAAATAAATAACTCTAAAATAAAATATTAAAGCTACTTATAGTGATTCACTTTTATACACTTTACAATTTGAGCATGAACTTTTTCAAAAACAATAACAAAAAGAGAGACTTGAAATCAATACCCCTTACTTAATAAGACAACTTTTAACCAAATGGTATAGAAAAACATATTGTATTTTTTAGCAAGAGGATTGTTGTTTTTTTTCTTGTTGAATAAAACAATTTTGCTTCTCAATGACAACAAGGGTTAGTTCTCGGTTAGCTTACCTGAAAGATGCACCTTTTCCTATTTGTTTATGATTTTCCTAGATCGCACAGGACACGGGGAAAAGAGAATACACAGATCTAAAACAGTAGCAACCCGGAAATAAATAATATAAAACAAAAATAATATTCTGCAAAAATTTAAAAAATGTGTATTCAAGCTGTATACCTTTGGATCTAACTGAAATGGTTGTATCTTAGGCAAACAGAAACCTTTTCAAGTGAAACAAAAAGTGTTCCTAACTAAAATGAGCACTTCGGACGCAATGGAACAATCCTCTCAGCCTATAAATTATAGAAATTGATAGAAAATGGATATGAGGCAACTCAAGGTCAAGATCTTGATCTACAACATGAGCGGGTCTTCAAACAGGCTCTGATACCATGTTTGAAAACACAGGTATTCCAATAGAGGACGAACACCTTCAGTAACCTCTCACAAAAAAATATCAAAGATAAACACACTGATGTTTTGACGTGGTAAAACCCCTACGAGGAAACATCCACGGCCCTAGCCAACGCGGCAACCTGGAGAAGTTTATTAATGAAAAACAAAAAGATTACAAATATATTTTACAAGAGAGTTTCTCACAATCTATCATCGTCAAATGACCCTCCATGCTCTTTAAATAGGGATCATGGACCAATCGGGTGTTAATCCATGGATCAATGGGCGTTAAGATCGAGGAGAATATGAACCTTTGAATCACTCTATGCCAGGAACATATCATGGCCATCGAATTTTCTAACTACAAATGCATACTAATGTATACTAAAGAAAAACACTTTTACCTAATGACACATTAGACCAAGTAGATCTTAACTAAATCCTAAGTGTATGAATATCCTAACAACGTAAACACCCTCTGGGTATACTCTACAAAGTGTGATCTGACGTCTTCCTTAGGTACCGCGGTATACCCCTGTAGCCACCCATGTAAGTCCCTAAAAATAGGCAACTAGGTTGTCAACTCGAAGTCAATCACCAGGCGGTTACAGTCAACAGTCAAGCTGATTGTAATGAGCAGTATAACAAATTTTGAAGCCTTTCAAGGGTACAGAAGGAAAATGGTGTGGAATACAACTGAGGATATCTAACGGATTCGAGTTCCACAAGGCTCCATAGTCAAATTCAATCAGCGAAAATCCCAAGAATGACCCTCAATATACAATCCCCATTACCTTTGGTATGACTCTGGAGGGGTTATATCATCTATCTTACCTCATGTGACATCGTGTTTAGCCCTTGTGTTAAAGGGGGGTCTCAATTGACTCTTACGAAACTAGACTTTCACACTCCCTATCATAGACTCTTATTTTTGTTTAGGAAGCCTTGAAAAGTTTCCTCTCCACACCTGTTTTAAGGCCCTAAATCCTAGACTACTTGGTGAACCCTACAAACAAAAATCTAGTTGATTTTAGTGTTAATCGTTGATTTTAAGTGGCTTGATTTACTCAAAAGGGTATGGACGTGCAACTTATGGTGTTTTCAAGAGACGAAAAAAGAAGAAATAAAAGATTTAGAACATTTGTGAAGAAAGCAAACTACATTCTACAATTGAAAAATGGTTTTTAAACTTTGTAAGTGCAAACTTTTTTAAATATAGTCCAAGATCCTAATATGCAAAAAGTTTCCTAGAATGCGCTTTTCATTTCACAATGCAAATGAAAACTACTAAAATTTCAAGGAAATAACGTAGAAGGAACTTTGGAAATGGAACTCTTTTCTTTTGTAATAAATAGCCTATGCTACAACTACCAATTAAAAATTCATAACTAAATGCAACAACAACAAACAAAAAATTGATTTTTAAAAGCTTAGAAAATAAAATCATAAGTAAATGATATTTTTTTTTTTTTCAAAGAAAAAACAAGGGAAAAGGGAAAACAAACCCAAGACTAACACAGGCCCTAAGCCAATGCTTGAATGCATGGATTGACTAGAATCCACAGGAGGATCTAACGCTTAACCCTAAACCTTAAAAGCAAACAAAAGAAATAAATAAACAACAAAGATTATTTACAAATGCAAGATAAACTGAGTCTTTAACCCAACCAAACACAATCAACAGAGACCGTGAAGAGTTCAAGAAGGCTTGAGAAGCAAAGAGATTCTTTCCAGGAAAGAAAAAGTCTTTTTAAAAACCCTTCCAAAACACAGAGAGGTGTGTTGTGCATGAGCAGCATGTGTATGTACGCGGGTTGTATACTATGCAAAATGTGTATGACAAGTATTATACCGAGGACAAAGCACATACACCTCCACAAGTTTTCAAAATATAAAAAGGTTTGGACAGACAACTAGGCAAGGGAGGCTGGTAGGCACCTAGAAGGTGACTAGAGACCCAAACTGACTCAGAAAACTCAGAAAACTCAAAAAGAAACTAAAAAATCAAATCAAACCAAAATCTCCCACTAAGACCCTAGAGAGACACCCTAGTGGAGTTGTCAATTATGTTATGGGGAAATTCCCCCTAAATTGGGTCTAAGGAATAGGCAAAGCGATAACTCCCTTAAAAAACGGACTTATCTGTAATCTACCCCAAAAAAATCTAGACTAAGAGATAAGAGAAAGAGAGAAGAGAAGGTTAATGAGTGCACCTTGAATCCTTACAGTTGATGTAGACCTCTTCCACTTTTTTTTGCCTCTTAGATCACAGATCTCCTCCCAAATATGACTTGTAATGAGTTAAGAATACAATGCAACGATGTATACAATCTCTAGTAATCACTTAAGAGCCTAAATATAGATATCAATGCTCAAATTAACAAGAACATGTACACATAGGGTTTTGGAATAAAGATGATCTCTTTTATTCAAATTCAAGATGAAAGGTTACAACCTTTTCTTGCGAACATCTCTCTACGAACCAAGACCAGGATCCTTTGTCATGGCACCAAGTGCATCAATCCCACAAAGAATTCTCACAACCAACATACCATCGAGGGAAAGAGGAAGGGTTGCATAGAGATAATGGCTGGAGGGGAAGGCTGAGGCTCAAACTTAGAGAAAGATGCAAATCTTGGGCAATGAGAGGGAAAGGATTTTGGTAGAGTTTTCTTATTCTCTGGTTCATATGTCTAAATGACTCCCCAAGACCTCTTTTTATATGAGAAAAATATGGTTATTTGGTTTGGGGATGGGCTATAAGAGGTAAAATGGTTAGGAAACCCTCCATAGCCCGTAAACTCTATCGAAATATGTGAAATTTTATATTTTTTGTAACTTTTGGAGATAAATGCAGGATAACTAGCATGCAACAAGCATATGTATGTGGGCTAACTAGCATGCAGCTCCCATGTGTACGCTGGCTATTAGTGTAGCAAGGCACGTACATTATCCAAAAAATGTTTTTTAGAAGAAAACCATAGTAGTATGTTTGGCAAAGTATGAAAATGGATGGGCTAATTTCTTGGATGCACAGATGTAGCATTTTTTAACTATAACACAAAGTGACCTTTTTTTAGTATCTTTTTTATTCAGTGGGAGTTGATGATCAATTGAACCTATTGTGAGGCCTTGGAATTTACATTGTCGTCCCTCTTGTTGGAATTTCATGGTTAGGTCCTTAAATTCCATGAGGATAGGGTCGAGAGTGCATAACCATTCATCACCAAGAACAATATAAAAACTGCCCATGTCGATAGAAAACATATCATATTTCAAGTGGTATTGAATAATTTGAAGGCACACATTTTCACAATGCCCGACACATTTCATGGAACTGTCATTGGCAATCATGATTTGAAATTTTTTTACTACATAGATATAGGAATTGATTTACTGGGAAATGTGATGATGAATAAAATTATGGGTGTTTAGACTATCAACGAGGATTGTGACCTTCCTATGCTTATGTAGCCAATGAGCTTGAGGGTTTGGGGAGTAGAGAAGCCAAAGAGGGCATGTGGAAAAATTAGTGGTTCAACTTCTAGTGGATCGGAGGGAATAGTAGGATCATCTGTCGGCGGTAGTTCTTCCACAAGGGAAACTTTGGCCTCCTCATCAGCATGATTTTTTTCCTTACACTTGTTCCCTAGGAAATATTTTTCATCACAATTATCGCAAAGAGGAGTGGCATGAGGGGTAGGATTGGTAGGTCGAGGGCGAGGAAGAAAAGAGGATTTTTAGTTTTGGGAAAAGAAAACTTGTTATGCTTCCTTGGCACGTTGAGTAGCTTCCAACCAAGTCTGGGGCTGAGCCATGATTACCTGGGCTTGGATTTCATCCTTTAGGCCATTGATAAAGCATTCCCTGAAGAAGGCATCAAACATGCCCTATGTTTTAAAATCCAAGTGCTCAAATGCGGTGAGAAAGTCTTCCACGGTACCAAACTATTTCAACTTGGTCAAACGGCCCAAATGGTGTCTATCAGTGTCAAAGCGTTCATAAATTTTGGCCACAAACTGTGTCTAAGAAACATACCCTTGGCATGATTATTTACGCCATTCATAGATGATTTTAGGGGCGAAATTTCACTCATGGGTGAAATTAAGGGGCCTCCAATTTTTTATTGGGCAAATTTTTTGTATTAGAGTGATTTCTTTAAAATTATATCATTAGCCCGTAATTTATTTTAGGGGAAAATTTGTGTACAGGGTTAGCCTGTGTTTTTAGGATGGTTAAAGGAAACAAACTATATTTTTCCCCTGAAATTTGGAGGACAAGCTTCCATTAGCCAAATTTCTAGAAGTATGGGAATTTATGATAGCTTCTTCGCCTTGCCATTTGGTAAAATCGGGGTTTATGGTTTAATTCACCCCGATTTTGTGGTATGGGCACTAGGTAGCTAAAATCTTTCCTTTGCCCGATTTCCAAAGAACAAGGGTATTTCTGAGAGAATTTTGGCCCTCCCACCTGGTATAAATTGTATGGGATCTTCCCATATATGCATTAGGTTAAAATCATAGATTTGTTACTTGTCTGGTTCGTGAGTCGCTAGTGGAGCCGCCTGTTCAGAGCAGCAGAAATTAGAATTTGTTACGGTTATCTCAACCTACTCGGAAGGTGTCGTGCGAGGCTTTGGCAGTGAATAATTACCAGGGTTTATGTTTGTCTTGATAGATATTTACCTGGCCCTTCATATCAGTGTGTTTCCTCATAGCAAACAATTATGAATCATATTGGTAAAATTAGAACAATGCTCTGTTTTGTAACTTGATAGTTAGTCCATGGTTCTTTGAAAGTCTTAACAAGGCACAAACGACAATCATAAGATAATGTTATGGATTCATAGATTAAGTCATGTATCAACGATATTCTTAATTATATAGCTTTATAAAAAATTAACGCCTTTAAATTATTTGATTACATGAGAATCACAATGAGGGAATTCAAATCGCATGGATTTTCTAAGCAATCAATATAACCAAGTTAGCTCTCATTCTTTAGACCTTGAAAACACTATTTTGTAATAGCTAGTATCATGTTACACCTTCATTGTGAAAAAAATATCAATAGATCTGTTGCAGACATTTATCAAGTGAGAGGTCCATTACTATGATTGCAATAAATTTGTGCTATTATTCAAATTTCAAAACAACTCATGGTGGAACAGGGAATGAAGGAAATTTGACAACTGCTCTAAAAGAATAGAGTCTATCCTAAGTAAATCTAATCTCATGTAATGGTGGAACATCCTATATGCTCACCAAGGTTCAAGAATGGAGGCACATAGGGACATGCTTAGATACAGTTGGTGACTAGGGCCAAAATTTAAGGGGCAGTGAAAAAGGAATCACAATAGTTAGGAGGGTGTATAATGAATTTTTAAGTCTTTTAATTTTCTGTGCAAGACAAAAATCTGATGTAAGACTTCACTAAAATATAGCCATCCTTTTGAATCTAGTGCAAGTATCCAGATCATAAGGTTACCCTGTTCTCTTGCACCCAACAGGTTGCAATAAAAAAATTTAAGTTGCAATCCAAACCTTCTCTTTTTCCATTTTATATTTTAAATTGTAGGCCAATGGGGCTCTTGGAAGCATCTAGCCTTCCATGGGACAACTAGGGATCCCTCGGTTTATCTCAAGTCGTTAAGGATGTCTCAAGGACATCAATGGCCAATAGTAAGGTACTTAAACTTCTGTCAAAAAATGATAAAATCATGTTAGTTGAATCCAATTTATTTGAATGCAATGTTGATGTAAGTTCTCAGCTAAATCTCATCAGCATAACTCTCAGCCAATTAGAACAGTTCTAGTAAATCCCCAACCTTGCCTTGGTGAACACAAAGTAGAAAGTGATTTCTGATTAAGTCCCAAACTTGTCTTACCTTGGTGAACATGAAGTAAAAAGTGATTTCGGATTAAGTCCCAAACTTGTATTGCCTTGGTGAACATGAAGTAAAAAGTGATTTATGGTTAAATCCCAAACTTGTCTTACCTTGTTGAAAATGAAGTAAAATGTGATTTATGGTTAAGTCCCAAACTCATCTTTGAGGATCATGAAATATACATGGAACCATAGAAAGTATCCTTGTTTCAGAGTTGTTTTACCTAATACGATGTTATGTCCTCAATGGTTTTTTGTTAATTTCTAGCTAAGCTAAGTTGAATGCATTTCCCTTGTACCGAGTTTCATTTTTTCATTTCTTAACTCATGTTTTGTTTGGACATGGTTTAATCTGGGTTACTAATTATTATTCTGACTATTCTACTTTATCTTTGTTCGGCCTCTGGTAGTAAACCCTCCTAGTTATGGTGACTTAGAAATGTTCATCATTTGAGTCTAGGTCTAGTGCCCCTATGATTTTAATGTCACATTATGCAGAAATCTCACACAATATAGTAGTCTACCTATACATGATAAAATGTTTTGTTGTGACCTTGCTATTTTCTTTGTATTTGTCCATTAAAGCTTTGTATGGAGAGAATTGGTTTGGTTCTCTCTACATTTTGTCTTCTCCTTCATTTTAGGATAGAAATATTTAATATGCATTATATATCAAAGCTAAAGTTGCATCAATCATTGTAGAAAATGAGCATAGCAATCAACAACTTGTTATCTCACAATAAAAGTGACATTAATAGAATTGCTTACATAATCATCTCAAACAGGAGGTTAGAAGCCCAGGTCCTGACTGGACCTTTACTCACCAAATCAAGAAACTGACTTTTACTACAAACATTGCTAAAATGAATACATATAACAGCAATAACAAAATTTTGACACCTTGAGAAGGCTGAAACATTCAATTCAACTTCTACCTAAACTTGGAAATTTTTTACAGTATTCTTTATAAAGAAAGTCTGGCCATTCAATCCATTTCAAGATATATGGTGAGAATATAATTCTAAGAATGTGAAACATTATTTCCCTTCAGAATCACTAAATATTACTTAGTAGTTAGCTTGCCTTAGATGTTGCAACAACAGGGCACTGAAGCAACAGGGACTTCTTTATATTGTTTATGGATGTTCTAAGTGTGTCAAGGGATGCAGCATATGAAATACGAATGCAGCCATCATTGCCAAAGGCGTCTCCTAGGACAAGGACAACCTGCATTTATGACAAGCTTCAACACATCATCCACCTAATAAATAATAGACAATAGTAGTGAGAATACTAAAATTGCAAGTTATATAAATTTCAGACAGCACTATGTTTTCCCCAACTCCTGGCCATGTAAAAATGAGTGAAATGATACTAGATAACTGTATCAACTTGAAATGGTCTCTACACTATAATGAAAAGAAGAAAAAAAAAAGTATCTATTTAAAATTACACATACTTGTGCCTTCTCTAGGAAAAAATGATAGAGAGCTTACGGGAAATTGATAACACCAAACCCTTCCACTTCGGTTCCATAGTAGGAACTAAAATCGGGAAATAAATAAAATGAAACCTTCATCAAAAGAAACTAATTTAGTAAAACATTTCAAAGTTACTCTTACAAGTGATAAGAAAATACAATATTTCACGAGATAGGTGCATAATCTATAACATGTGTTCAAGCAAAACGAAGCATACCTGAGGCACTAATAATTTAACACCCTCCAAGGCTTGCAATCTTTGGACTAAGAAATCTCTTCTCTCCTTATATTCTTTGACCATGGTAGACACTTCTTCACTACCAACATATCCCAAGACCATAGCACCAACCCCTACTATCTGAGAGATATTTCTAGCACCTGATGTGGTCTATAAGTATCAAGGACATTCCAACGGAAGCCTATAGTCAGCAGTTCCTAAATGTACATGAAGAATGTATTTTATGATAAAGAATTATATGGTCAGGAACCTGAAGGAGGAAATGAATATTAAGGGAGTACTTAAAATAGGAAGGCAGTCTAAAATGAGTTCAACTGGTATGCCATAAATTTATTGAAGATGAATGTATGTTGTTCAGTAATCCAACAAACCTGGCTCTGGATTCTAGCACAAGATGAAAAAAAGTGATTTGGTCCTACCAAGTATCCAAGTCGCCAACCTGTCATTGCAAAGGCCTAGGGGCAGGATACTTCAAATTTTATAAGGAATCTAACTTTGAATGCTTCATATCTTATCAATATCACCTTCACTCTACAGAAGCACCATTAACTCTGATCAATCTCCTTTTATTCATCACTTGTATCATCAAAAGTGTAAAAGGAAAAAGCTTCTTAAAGTTGTAGTTTTTCACCAAGTATAGTAGGGTAAGATGGGTTATTTTTTAAATCATTTACACTCTTAGATATGTCAAGAGCTCCTTGCCACCATCCTGCAAACTCAAAAGAATCAAAATCAGTAAAACAAAAAGAGAGTTTTTTTTGGCATTTGGGAGTAGTGCGACCCTTCTGAGAAATGCAACCCTTCTGAGCAGTGCAACCCTTCTATGCAGTGCGAACCACGGCGCGACCCTTCTGAGTTAAGGTTGGAAAATTCAACTTTTGGAGGCCTTCCCATGGGTATTTTCTCGAGTTTGATGGCTCATTGGAAAGTAGACACGTGGGGCTACTTGACCTAGCCTCTAGAATTCAAAATGGACTCCTAAAAGTTGGTCAAAAATAACCCTGAACTGGCACGACCCATTTGTTTGTTGGCGCGACCCATCTGTGGTGGTCGCTACGCTTCTGTGTATTTGGAAAAATTTGGAATTTTTTCAGTTTTGGTCAAACCAAAAGGTTGTAATGTGGCATGTAAAAGAGTTATAATATGTAAACATGTTAAAAGAGTTACCTCTGTCCATTTCTCCTTCAGCCTGAGAAATTATGGAGTGATAATAGGATCTCCATCTCTCTCTCTCTCCCCACTCAGCACCAATGCTTGTCTTCTCGATACAGCTAAAGAATCTCCCAATGAAGGAGTATCATTCTTATTAATATATAGAATATGTCATGATTATAATAATTTCTTGAGTCATGTCTTGGCCTTTAGGGAGATCTAATATTTATGGTGATTTAAAATCCTTAATGGACCTCTTCCTTGATCAAGATACCATGTGTTGAATCCCCTAAGGGATGATTTTTTAATGTCTATAGGTCCATTGTTATGGAAAAATCAGTAAAATTATGTATGTACATTGACAACATGATGTCTGAGGTGCTTGCATTTGAAAAGTTCTTAATATTCTTTCCTATGGAGTTTTTATTGCTTTTAGTTTTCATTTAAAGATGATTTATTCGAATGAGAGGGATTTTCTTTGACGATTTCTCTTATTGCAACAGTTGTGGCTTGATGTTGACTTCTTATTTCATTTCTAATTATGAAACTATATAGGAATCTACAAAATGGATTTCTCTTACTCTGTGAACTTGACTGATAATGATATCTCTAAGTTCATATAGGAATTTACAAAATGGATTTCTTTTACTTTGTGACCTTGTTGACGTGCGAAATTGACCGTCCGTCAACTGAGAGAGTGGAACCAGTCCGGGGTTGTCTAATAACCCAATCCGTTTGGGATGAACCACCCTGACGGGTTTAGCGGCTCCGTTAGCCGATCTAAGGTCCTAAGAAAACAAAAGAAAACTATTCTAAACTAACTAATCTAACTAAAACTAATTATTAAACAAACTAAACTAATCTAACTAAAAAGAAATAAAACAAACTAATAAACTAAACTAACTATTA
>JASDQU010750942.1:18174-28506 GCA_032191745.1 Picea mariana
AGAGGGGGTACCCCCCCTCTGCACTCCCCCGCGTGGAAGAGTGTACATACTTCTGGGGTGTAAATACTTCATGGGGTATAAACACAGCTGAAAGCAAGGACCTCTGAATCAGGAAGATAATCGGGCTCCACAACCAACAGTTGCTTCTTGGGATTCTTGGGTTTATCTTTCTGATGAACGACTAAGGCTTTTTTGGAGGTACCTACAATGTTGATCACTCCATGTACAAGCTTATCTTTCTCTCTAATCAAAGCATCACAAAATTTCTCAAGACTGATTTTTTTATAAGTTGTCCCTAGAGTCTCTTGCATGGCATAAAAGGTAGATACAAACACAGAATATGCACTACCTAGCTTAAAAAGAATAAGATAGATACAACGATCTTCTTCTATCTTTATCTTACATTATTCACATAAATTTCTGAGTGTTTTAAACTTAGATAGATAGTCTTCAATGCAAGAAAAATCATTTGGACTTAAAGTTGGTACTTGATTTTCTAATTGTTGTGCTCGAATAATATTGTGTTTACCAAATACAGATTCAATATTTTCCCAAGCTTCTTTGGATTTATCAATTGATTCAAGGTAGAAACTTAAATCAAGAGAGATGGACATTCTGATTAATCTACGTGTTTCATCATTCCTATTATCCCATTTGACTTTCATTTTCCAAGGTAATCCGGTACAATCCTTTACTTCTTAATAAATCATCCATATGGGATTTCCATTGGAAGTAGTTGGTGCTAGTAAGAAAGAGATTACTTGTAGAATCCATATTAAATATGCAGATAATATGGATTTAAAAAATTAAATCGATGCTCTGGATGGAAATATCTCGAAAAATTTTGCAGTTTAAAAAAAAATGACACTGAAAACGGACTTCGGATGTGAGAGTTATGTCATTTTTAAAAAAGGCATAAATGGTAACCAAAGGACCACGTGGTGGTGTAAGTTGCTTTATGAAGTGACCCACTTTTATAAAGAGAAGTGGGGATCACTTTTACAATGAAGTTACTTTATAAAAGAAAAACTGCATGCAAAATAAATAACTCTAAAATAAAATATTAAAGCTACTTATAGTGATTCACTTTTATACACTTTACAATTTGAGCATGAACTTTTTCAAAAACAATAACATAAAGAGAGACTTGAACTCAATACCTCTTACTTAATAAGACAACTTTTAACCAAATTGTACAGCAAAACATATTGTATTTTTTAGCAAGAGGATTGTTGTTTTTTTTCTTGTTGAATAAAAAAATCTCGCTTCTCGATGACAACAAGGGTTAGTTCTCGGTTAGCTTACCTGGAAGATGCACCTTTTCCTATTTGTTTATGATTTTCCTAGATCGCACAAGACACAGGGAAAAGAGAATACGTAGATCTAAAACAGTAGCAACCCAGAAATAAATAATATAAAACAAAAATAATACTCTGCAAAAATTTAAAAAATGCATATTCAAGCTGTATACCTTCGGATCTAACTGAAATGGTTGTATCTTAGGCAAACAGAAACCTTTTCGAGTGAAACGAAAAGTGTTCCTAACTAAAATGAGCACTTCGTACACAATGGAACAGTCCTCTCAGCCTATAAATGATAGAAAATGGATATGAGGCAACTCAACTTCAAGATCTCGATCTACAACATGAGCAGGTCTTCAAACAGGCTCTGATACCATGTTTGAAAACACAGGTATTCCAACAGAGGACGAACACCTTCAATAACCACTCACAAAAAAATATCAAATATAAACACACCGATGTTTTGACATGGTAAAACCCCTACGAGGAAACATCCACGGCCCTAGCCAACACAGGCACTTGGAAAAGTTTATTAATGAAAAACAAAAAGATTACAAATAGATTTTACAAGAGAGTTTCTCACAATCTATCATCGTCAAATGACCCTCCATGCTCTTTAAATAGGGATCATGGACCAATCGGGTGTTAATCCATGGATCAATGGGCATTAAGATCGAGGAGAATATGAACCTTCAGATCACTCTATGTCAGGAACATATCATGGCCATCGAATTTTCTAATTACAAATGCATACTAATGTATACTAAAGAAAAACACTTTTACCTAACGACACATTAGACCAAGTAGATATTAACTAAATCTTAAGTGTATGAATATCCTAACAACGTATACACCCTCTGGGTATACTCTACAAAGTGTGATCTGACATCTTCCTTAGGTACCGTGGTATACCCCTGTAGTCACCCATGTAAGTCCCTAAAAATAGGAAACTAGGTTGTCAACTTGAAGTCAGTCACCAGGCGGGTACAGTCAACAGTCAGGCAGATTATAATGAGCAGTATAACAAATTTCGAATCCTTTCAAGGGTAACGAAGGAAAATGGTGTGGAATACAACTGAGGATATCTAACGAATTCGAGTTCCACGAGGCTCCATAGTCAAATTCGATCAGCGAAAATCCCAAGAATGACACTCAATATACAATCCCCACTATGTTTGGTATGACTTTGGAGGGGTTATATCGTCTATCTTACCTCATGTGACATCATGTTTAGCCCTTGTGTTAAAGGGGGGTCTCGATTGACTCTTACGAAACTAGACTTTCACACTCCCTGTCATAGACTCTTATTTTTGTTTAGGCAGCCTTGAAAAGTTTCCTCTCCACACCTATTTTAAGGCCCTAAATCCTAGACTACTTGGTGAACCCTACAAACAAAAATCTAGTTGATTTTAGTGTTAATCGTTGATTTTAAGTGGCTTGATTTACTCAAAAGGGTATGGACGTGCAACTTATGGTGTTTTAAAGAGACGAAAAAGAAGAAATAAAAGATTTAGAACATTTGTGAAGAAAGAAAACTACGTTCTACAATTGAAAAATGGTTTTTAAACTTTGTAAGTGCAAACTTTTTTAAATATAGTCCAAGATCCTAAAATGCAAAAAGTTTCCTAGAATGCGCCTTTCGTTTCACAATGCAAATGAAAACTACTAAACTTTCAAGGAAATAGCGTAGAAGGAACTTTGGAAATGGAACTCTTTTCTTTTGTAATAAATAGCCTATGCTACAACTACCAATTAAAAATTCATAACTAAATGCAACAACAACAAACAAAAAATGATTTTTAAAAGCTTAGAAAAGAAAATCACAAGTAAATGATATTTTTTGTTTTTCAAAGAAAAAACAAGGTAAAAGGGAAAACAAACCCAAGACTAACACAAGCCCTAAGCCACTGCTTGAATGCATGGATTGACTAGAATCCACAGGAGGCTCTAACGCTTATAAGTTCACCCTAAACCTTAAAAGCAAACAAAAGAAATAAAGAAACAACAAAGATTATTTACAAATGCAAGATAAACTGAGTCTTTAACCCAACCAAACACAATCAACAAAGACCATGAAGAGTTCAAGAAGGCTTGAGAAGCAAAGAGATTCTTTCCAAGAAAGAAAAAGTCTTTTCAAAAACCCTTCCAAAACACAAAGAGGTGTGTTGTGCATGAGCAGCATGTGTATGTACGCGGTTTGTATACTATGTAGAATGTGTATGACAAGTATTATACTAAGGACAGAGCACGTACACCTCTGCAAGTTTTCAAAAGACAGACAACTAAGCAAGGGAGGCTGATAGGCACCTAGAAGGTGACTAGAGACCCAAACTGGCTCAGAAAACTCAAAAAACTCAAAAAGAAACTAAAAAATCAAACCAAACCAAAATCTCCCAATAAGACCCTAGAGAGACACCCTAGTGGAGTTGTCAATTATGTTATGGGGAAATTCCCCCTAAATTGGGTCTAAGGAATAGGTAGAGTGATAACTCCCTTAAAAAACAGACTTATCTCTAATATACCCCAAAAAAATATAGACTAAGAGATAAGAGAAAGAGAGAAGAGAAGGTTAATGAGTGCACCTTGAATCCTTACAGTTGATGTAGACCTCTTCCACTTTTTTTTGCCTCTTAGATCATAAATCTCCTCCCAAATATGACTTGTAACGGGTTAAGAATACAATGCAACAACGTATACAATCTTTAGTAATCACTTAAGAGCCAGATATCAATGCTCAAATCAACAAGAACATGTACACATAGGGTTTTGGAATAAAGATAATCTCTTTTATTCAAATTCAAGATGAAAGGTTACAACATTTTCTTACGAACATCTCTCTACGAACCAAGACTAGGATCCTTTGTCATGGAACCAAGTGCATCAATCCCCCAAAGAATTCTCACAACCAACATACCATCAAGGGAAAGAGGAAGGGTTGCATAGAGAGCATAGCTGGAGGGGAAGGCTGAGGCTCAAACTTAGAGAAAGATGCAAATCTTGGGCAATGAGAGGGAAAGAATTTTGGCAGAGTTTTCTTATTCTCTAGTTCATATGTCTAAATGACTCCCCAAGACCTCTTTTTATATGAGAAAAATATGGTTATTTGGTTTGGGGATGGGCTACAAGGGGTAAAATGGTTAGGAAACCCTCCATAGCCCGTAAACTATGTCGAAATATGTGAAATTTTATATTTTTTGTAACTTTTGGAGGTAAATGCGAGATAACTAGCATGCAACAAGCATATGTACGTGGGCTAACTAGCATGCATCTCCCATGTGTACGCTAGCTATTAGTGTAGCAAGGCATGTACATCATCCAAAAAATGGTTTTTTAGAAGGAAATTGCAATAGTATGTTTGGCAAAGTATGAAAATGGATGGGTCAATTTCTTGGATGCATAGATGTGGCATTTTTTAACTATAACACAAAGTGACCTTTTTTTAGTATCTTTTTTATTCAGTGGGATTTGATGATCAATTGAACCTATTGTGATGCCTTGGAATTTGCATTGTCGTCCCTCTTGTTGGAATTTCATGGTTAGGTCCTTAAATTCCATGAGGATAGGGTCGAGAGTGCATAACCATTCATCACCAAGAACAATATAAAAATTGCCCATGTCGATAGAAAACATATCATATTTCAAGTGGTATTGAATAATTTGTAGGCACACATTTTCACAATGCCCTACACATTTCATGGAACTGTCATTGGCAATCATGATTTGAAATTTTTTTACTACATAGATATAGCAATTGATTTCCTGGGAAATGTGATGATGAATAAAATTATGGGTGTTTAGACTATCAACAAGGATTATAACCTTCCTATGTTTATGTAGCCAATGAGCTTGAGGGTTTGGGGAGTAGAGAAGCCAAAGAGAGCATGCGGAAAAATTAGTGGTTCAACTTCTAGTGGATCAGAGGGCATAGTAGGATCATCTGTCGGTGGTAGTTCTTCCACCGGGGAAACTTTGGCCTCCTCATCAACAATATTTTTTTCCTTACACTTGTGCCCTAGGAAATATTTTTTATCACAATTATCGCAAAGAGGAGTGGCATGAGGGGTAGGATTGGTAGGTCAAGGGTGAGGAAGAAAAGAGGATTTTTAGTTTTGGGAAAAGAAAACTTGTTATACTTCCTTGGCACGTTGAGTAGCTTCCAACCAAGTATGGGGGTGAGCTATGATGACCTGGGCTTGGATTTCATCCTGTAGGCCATTGATAAAGCATTCCCTGAAGAAGGCATCAAACATGCCCTATGTTTTAAAATCCAAGTGCTCAAATGCGGTGAGAAAGTCTTCCACGGTACCAAACTATTTCAACTTGGTCAAACGGCCCAAATGGTGTCTGTCAGTGTCAAAGCGTTCATAACTTTTTGCCACAAACTGTGTCTAAGAAACATACCCTTGGCATGATTATTTACACCATTCATAGATGATTTTAGGGGAGAAATTTCACTCATGGGCAAAATTAAGGGGCCTCCAATTTTTTATTGGGCGAATTTTTTGTATTAGAGTGATTTTTTTAAACTTATATCATTAGCCCGTAATTTATTTTAGGGGAAAAATCGTGTACAGGGTTAGCCCGTGTTTTTAGGATGGTTAAAGGAAACAAATTATATTTTTCCCCTGAAATTTGGAGGACAATCTTCCATTAGCCAAATTTCTAGAAGTATGGGAATTTCTGATAGCTTCTTCGCCCTGCCATTTGGTAAAATTGGGGTTTATGGTTTAATTCACCCCGATTTTTTGGTATGGGCACTAGGTAGCTAAAATCTTCCCTTTGCCCGATTTCCAAAGAACAAGGGTATTTTTGAGAGAATTTTGGCCCTCCCACCTAGTATAAATTGTATGGGATCTTCCCATATATGCATTGGGTTAAAATCATAGATTTTTTACTTGTCTGGTTCGTGAGCCACTAGTGGAGCTGCCTGTTCAGAGCAACAGAAATTAGAATTTGTTACGGTTATCCCAATCTACTCGGAAGGTGCCGCGCGAGGCTTTGGCGGTGAATAATTACCAGGGTTTATGTTTTTCTCGATAGGTATTTACCCGGTCCTTCATATCAGTGTGTTTCCTCATAGCAAACAATTATGAATCATATTGGTAAAATTAGAACAATGCTCTGTTTTGTAACTTGACAGTTAGTCCATGGTTCTTTGAAAGTCTTAACAAGGCACAAACGACAATCATAAGATAGTGTTATGGGTTCATATATTAAGTCATGTATCAACGCTATTCTTAATGGTATAGCTTTAGAAAAAATTAATGCCTTTAAATTATTTGATTACATGAGAATCACAATGAGGGAATTCAAATCGCATGGATTTTCTAAGCAATCAATATAGCCAAGTTAGCTCTCATTCTTTAGACCTTGAAAACACTATTTTTTAACAGCTAGTATCATGTTACACCTTCATTGTGAACAAAATATCAATGGATTTGTTGCAGACATTTATCAAGTGAGAGGTCCATTACTATGATTGCAATAAATTTGTGCTATTATTCAAATTTCAAAACAACTCATGGTGGAACAGGGAATGAAGGAAATTTTACAACTACTCTAAAAGAATAGAGTCTATCCTAAGTAAATCTAAGCTCATGTAATGGTGGAACATCTTATATGCTCACCAAGGTTCAAGAATGGAGGCACATAGGGACATGCTTAGATACAGTTGGTGACTAGGGCCAAAATTTAAGGGGTAGTGAAAAAGGAATCACAATAGTTAGGAGGGTGTATAACGAATTTTTAAGTCTTTTAATTTTTTGTGCAAGACAAAAATCTGATGTAAGACTTCATTGAAATACAGCCATCTTTTTGAATCTATTGCAAGTATCCAGATCATAAGGTTACCCTGTTCTCTTGCACCCAACAGGTTGTAGTAAAAAAATTTAAGTTGCAATCCAACCCTTCTCTTTTTCCATTTTATATTTTAAATTGTAGTCCAATGGGGCTCTTGGAAACATCTAGCCTTCCATGAGACAACTAGGGATCCCTCGATTTATCTCAAGTCGTTAAGGATGTCTCAAGGATATCAATGGCCAATAGTAAGGTACTTAAACTTCTGTCAAAAAATGATAAAAGCATGTTAGTTGAATCCAATTTATTCGAATGCAATGTTGATGTAAGTGCTCAGCTAAATCTCATCAGCATAACTCTCAGCCAATTAGAACAGTTCTAGTAAATCCCCAACCTTGCCTTGGTGAACACGAAGTAGAAAGTGATTTCTAATTAAGTCCCAAACTTGTCTTGCCTTGGTGAACATGAAGTAAAAAGTGATTTCGGATTAAGTCCCAACTTGTCTTACCTTGGTGAACATGAAGTAAAAAGTGATTTCTGGTTAAATCCCAAACTTGTCTTACCTTGTTGAAAATGAAGTAAAATGTGATTTATGGTTAAGTCCCAAACTCATCTTTGAGGATCATGAAATATACATGGAACCATAGAAAATATCCTTGTTTCAGAGTTGTTTTACCTAATCCCATGTTATCTCCTCAATGGTTTTTTGTTAATTTCTATCTAAGCTAAGTTGAATGCATTTCCCTTGTACCGGGTTTCATTTTTGCATTTCTTAACTCATGTTTTGTTTGGACATGGTTTAATATGGGTTACTGATTATTATTCTGACTATTCTACTTTTTATCTTGGTTTGGCCTCTGGTAGTAAAGCCTCCTAGTTATGGTGACTTAGAAATGTTCATCATTTGAGTCTAGGTCTAGTGCCCCTATGCTTTTAATGTCACAGTATGCAGAAATCTCACACAATATAGTAGTCTACCTATACATGATAAAATGTTTTGTTGTGACCTTGCTATTTTCTTTCTATTTGTCCATTAAAGCTTTGTATGGAGAGAATTGGTTTGGTTCTCTCTGCATTTTGTCTTCTCCTTTATTTTAGGATAGAAATATTTAATATACATTATATATCAAAGCTAAAGTTGCATCAATCATTGTAGAAAATGGGCATAGCAATCAACAACTTGTTATCTCACAATAAAAGTGACATTAATAGAATTGCTTACACAATCATTTCAAATAGGAGGTTAGAAGTCTCTTCTCTCCTTATATTCTTTGACCATGGTAGACACTTCTTCACTACCAACATATCCCAAGCCCATAGCACCAACCCCTACTTTCTGAGATATATTGCTAGCACCTGATGTGGTCTATAAGTATCAAAGACATTCCAACGGAAGCCTATAGTCAGCAGTTCCTAAATGTACATGAAGAATGTATTTTATGATAAAGAATTATATGGTCAGGAACCTAAAGGAGGAAATGAATATTAAGGGAGTGGTTAAAATAGGAAGGCAGTCTAAAATGAGTTCAACTGGTATGTCATAAATTTATTGAAGATGAATGTATGTTTTTCAGTAATCCAACAAACCTGGCTCTGGATTCTGGCACAAGCTGAAAAAAAGTGATTTGGTCCTGCCAAGTATCCAAGTCGCCAACCTGTCATTGCAAAGGCCTGGGGGCAGGATACTTCAAATTTTATAAGGAATCTAACTTTGAATGCTTCATATCTTATCAATATCACCTTCACTCTACAGAAGCACCATTAACTCCGATCAATCTCCTTTTATTCATCACTTGTATCATCAAAAGTGTAAAAGGCAAAAGCTTCTTAAAGTTGTAGTTTTTCACCAAGTATAGTAGGGTAAGATGGGTTATTTTTTAAATCATTTACACTCTTAGATATCTCAAGAGCTCCTTGCCACCATCCTGCAAACTCAAAAGGATCAAAATCAGTAAAACAAAAAGAGAGTTTTTTTTGCATTTGGGAGCAGTGCGACCCTTCTGAGAAATGTGACCCTTCTGAGCAGTGCAACCCTTCTGTGCAGTGAAACACTTATGAGTTAAGGTTGGAAAATTCAACTTTTGGAGGCCTTCCCATGGGTATTTTCTCGAGTTTGATGGCTCGTTGGAAAGTAGACACATAGGGCTACTTGACCTAGTCTATAGAATTCAAAATGGACTCCTAAAAGTTGGTCAAAAACAACCCTGAACTGGCGCGACCCATTTGTTTAAAAACAACCCTGAACTAGAGCGACCCATTTGTTTTTTGGCGCGACCCATTTGTTTGTTGGTGCGACCCATATGTGGTGGTCGCTATGCTTCTGTATATTTGGCAAAATTTTGAATTTTTTTATCTTTGGTCAAACCAAAAGGTTGTAATGTGGCATGTAAAAGAGTTATAATATGTAAACATGTTAAAAGAGTTACCTCTGTCCATTTCTCCTTCAGCCTGAGAAATTATGGAGTGGTAATAGGATCTCCATCTCTCTCTCTCTCCCCACTCAGCACCAATGCTTGTCTTCCCGATACAGTTAAAGAATCTCCTAATGAAGGAGTATCATGCTTATTAATATATAGAATATGTCATGATTATAATAATTTCTTGAATCATGTCTTAGCCTTTAGGGAGATCTAATATTTATGGTGATTTAAAATCCTTAATGGACCTCTTCCTTGATCAAGATACCATGTGTTGAAGCCCCTAAGGGTTGATTTTTTAATGTCTATAGGTCCATTGTTATGGGAAAATCAGTAAAATTATGTATGTACATTGACAACATGATGTCTGGGGTGCTTGCATTTGAAAAGTTCTTAATATTCTTTCCTATGGAGTTTTTATTGCTTTTAGTTTTCATTTAAAGATGATTGATTTGAATGAGAGGGATTTTCTTTGACGATTTCTCTTATTGCAACAATTGTGGCTTGATGTTGACTTCTTATTTCATTTCTAATTATGAAACTATATAGGAATCTACAAAATGGATTTCTTTTACTCTGTGAACTTGACGGATAATGATATCTCTAAGTTCAGACAGTAATTTACAAAATGGATTTCTTTTACTCTACCACCTTGAATGATAATGATATATCTGAGTTCAAACTTCAAATGTCTTGTTTTTATTGGTAATATATCCCTTTACTTGTTTTAAGAAACTTTAAAATTGGAGGATAAATTTTCTCATCTTCCAATTTTTCCCACAAGGTTCATATTTTCCCATCCTCTAGAGGTTAGATCT
>JASDQU010750942.1:28556-43303 GCA_032191745.1 Picea mariana
ATATATCTGAGTTCAAACTTCAAATGTCTTGTTTTTATTGGTAATATATCCCTTTACTTGTTTTAAGAAACTTTAAAATTGGAGGATAAATTTTCTCATCTTCCAATTTTTCCCACAAGGTTCATATTTTCCCATCCTCTAGAGGTTAGATCTCTCTTTCTCTCTCTATTACACATTATTTTGGTCACCCTGATGATGACTCTACAAGCATGTGTTCAGGCTCTCAAAACAATCTTTTACATGAGGAAAATGGCTGAGTTCTTCCCCTACAAGGCATGTTTTTAGAATGACGTCGCAGGCTGACAGTGGTACACAGTGCGGAAATCCTTGATTTCCATAGGATTCTCTATGCCTATATTGGGGTTTTCGTAGGCTTCTATATAGGCAAGATGCGGCGGCATTTGAAGCTAAGAAAAGTAAGAAGTTCACGAAGTTTCAAGAAGGAGAATCTTCTAGAATGTAAAGTGGTGTCTGTATGGTTGTGATCCTACTGACTTCTATGATTTGGTGGGATCACCCTCATCCTTTCAACTACTTCACCTTATCCTATATAATGATGGGTTTCTCATGGAAAAGGTTAAGCAAGATTGAGCAAAGAATTGCTGCAAGAATAGGCTAAAGATTGTGTGAAGGATCCTGCTACAACTGATGCTTGAGGCTTCCATTTGTCCATCAATCTTTTGTGGACCATATTCATACAAATTTGAAGCAAGTGTATGTGTGTGTTGGAACAAAGGACCACCGAAATGGAACTTGCGACATCAAGGAAATTTGGTTGTATTTTTCACTTTTACTTAATATGATATGGTGACATGTTTCTTTCCCATAAAATCATTACCATTTTATTACATGACTCCTTGATCACGTGTTTAGGTTTTCATTGAATCTATTATTGTTGCTTTCACTTTGGTTGGCTTGTGTCATTACATATCTTATCTCACAAGAGCACCAGAGCGAAGCAAGGAAAACAAAGATATAAGGAAGCTATATCTAAAGGTATGTCATCCATTTCTTCTTTGGTAGTAAATTCAATGATAGCAACTTAGGGAAAGTGTCATGTCCTGTCTTGTTTTGTTCTAGATCCAGGTGGATCTAGGGAGATTAGTTTATGTCTTCATTCACCAATTTATCCAATAACAAAATTGGCAACTCCACTAGGGATACGACTTGATTGTGGTTTTTTGTTGGCCATTTTCTTTTAGCCTATTCTTTTTACTTGAATTTAGTCTCTAAGTCTGTGGGAGATCCAGTCAAACTCTCTGGATCTGAAAGTTCACTTAGATCCTTTACCCTCTTCTCAAAATTTCTTGGTTTACAGACACTTCCACACTGTACCCTATGAATAGCCTGCGAAAACCTTAAATTTTCGTGCCCTAGCTATTTGCTTCAGTCCAAACTTTTTGCACCCTATCTATTTATGTCTTGTAGAAAGTTTGTTAGAAAAAAAGGACCACGGAGCAATAAAATAAAACAAATGCGGAAAAAAAACACAGAAGATACACAATACAATAGAGACACAGATTTACATGGTTCACCTAGTGTGGTCTACATCCACCATAGAAATTTCCAGGTCCTTCCTTTATTATTATCTAGCAATTGAGGGGATACAACCTACAGCAAAACCCGTTGTAACTTCCTCTTCTTTCTCTCATGGTCTCCTCTCTCAGAATACAATACTCGCCATAATGCATAGCCGCAATACATTTCCCTCATAATAGAGGGTTGCCTTCTAGGGAAAAAAACAATAACATAATTTCTACCGTTAGATCTGCGACCTTATAATGAATGGTCCATATTTACAATGAAATTACAATATACATTTACAAGGCAATTTTTCCTTCGGGTGCTCGCTTGCCCCTGAACCCCCCAGCCGGGGGGATAGCCCCCCAGACCCCGCAAAGGGGGTACCCCCCTCTACACTCCTCTACGTGGAAGAGTGTACATACTTCTGGGGTGTAAAGTCTTCATGGGGTATAAACACGACTGAAATCAAGGACCTCTGAATCAAGAAGATAATCAGTCTCCAAAACCAACAAACTTTTGATTTCCACACTGTAATATGATATTAGGCTGCAGTGACGCCTGTGAAATTTTTTGATTTGGGTCTTAGCCTTTGTCGATGCCCAGTTTTTCTTTAATCAGCTAGGAGGAACTTTTAATGCCAACATTTGACTGTTTTCTGAATGTTTAAGTTGTTGTTGATTGGTTTTCGGAGATCGAACACCTCTCTTAGTCATTTTTCCAGTTTCTTTTTTTTTTCATCGACAAGGGTATAATCTCTGATTTCGTATCTGAGTGCTTGTTCAATTAAAAGTCTTTTGATTGGATTTGAAGTTTTGGATTGATCACATGTTCTGGATTGCTTGATGATTGGGAAGTCATTTTTCATTTGCATTTGGAGAAACACTTTCTTGTCATTTTCACTTTTATCTTCATTGAAAGTTTGATTTGGGTGCTTGTTGAGTGTATAGATTTTCTTGGATTACTTGTCCTTTCTTTGTCATACCCCTGATCAGGTTTTAGAAAGGAAGAATTTAAAGTCACTTATTCTTTTAAGTAATCATACATAATAAAGTTTATTGCATTCAAAAGAAGAGAACATTAAGAAACTTCATTGTTTATGGTTGTTTGCAATTGTGTTCATTTAAGAAAAAGAAAGTATATTTTGTAGCTCACATCATTCCAGAAATACCTTCTCCCTGTTGTAGATAGAGTTCATTGAATGAAATTTTTCATCATTCATTTCTATTTTCATAGTATTGGTTCAAGGTCTTACACAACATTGGTTTCATTCTCGTCTCCCTCTTGAGTAACAACAGCCTCTAAAAAACATTATGAAATCTAAAACTCAATTAGTAACTTTTATTTTCTAGGGCTCTTTTACACCAACATTAGCTAGACTAGAGCTTTGGAATAGGCTGTGATACACACTCTCCAAATCACAAAACACACAATAGAATCTTGTGATAGGGAGTGTCCAAATCCATTTGCAACATTTTTTCCTGGTAAGCCCTTCTCACACAAGGGTCAAACGTGAGGTCGCATTGAGATTAGCATAGTTACTCACCTTGCTTTGTTGATCTTGGTGTAGAGATTGCGCATATTATGGGGGTCACTTGAAGGTATACCCACAATGATGAGTGGAAGCCTCTCGGATTGATTTCGGGCTAGATACCATGCCCTTGCACGTGGATTAGACTGTCAATTGTTTCCCCAAGCATCACTGTTATTCTTGGTAGCCTTAGTTTCCTATATTCTTAGGGTCTTACATGAGGTGACTATGGAGGGGAAATTCTTCACGGTACCTAGAATTGACGTTGGCCAGAATCACTCGGGATCCTTGGAGGGTATACCCACGATTATGTGTGGGAGCTTGCACCAAGGTGTAAGTCCGTTAAGAAGGTCGTCAATGTAACTTTTCTGCCCGCTTTGTCCTAGCTCCTTCTTATCTTGAATTCATGACGTTGGATTTCATCACCAACTAGTGACTTCGAAATAAGAAGGTTTTGTTTGCTTGGTTTGATTCCTAGATTTTATTAGTGAGTTTTGTTCGTTTCTATAGTTGGCCATAGATTTTTTCCATAAAATATTTGGTTCAGCTAACATTGACCCTCCACGTCGTTCACGTAGGATGCAAGGACTACCTCTGGAAGATCTTAAAGTTTCTAAACCCTTGCTTCCTAACCCACCAGAGGGCTCTCCTCAACAGAGTAAGGTCCAGGATAACATACCATCCCAAGCAGAAAGAATCGACTCTTTAGACAATTTTCGAATTGTTTCTTATTCTCTAGATGCCTTCCGAATACCTCCTGGATACAAGAGACATATTCTCCAACTAAATTCCTCGGGAGAACTTGTTGTTGGAACTTATGGAATACCAACCAGACTGCTTACCGGCCTGGAAAACGAGGATCATTTTTGGACCGCTGACATATTTCGAACCCTGGCTACAGTGCGGGACCATTACGGCTCGGGGGCGGGTGTTGATATACCTGGCTTCTCTAAACTACCTGAGACGTCGGCTACCTATACGATACCTCTAGATCACTTTGCTAGTACAACTTTTTATCCTTTCATGGGTTCAGACACACAATCCATTGGTCCTATCTCGACCATTCCTCTTCATATGGCCCATTCCATAATGGTCCCACACGCTACAACTATCCCTACTGGGAATACGCTAGTTACCCAAGCTCCCATTGGTACACCACTTTCCTCTAGACTTATCTCGTCTCTTCCTCATGGGTACAATGCTTTAAATACTTATATCCTCATTCCTACTCAAGTTTCATCTAGAGCTTCTGGAATTTTTACTCCTCCTGGCTACAATGTTTCTTCCGGTTTCATTTTGACACATTCCCAGGTCCCCTCTGGAGGGTCTTATCCACCTTTTATGGGAGGATTTGGCCCAAGTGGATCCAATCCAATTGGAGGCTCTACTCCATCATTCACTTCTAGTCTTCAGATTCCTATTGGAGGACAATATAACACTAGGGTGCAAACTCAATTTGGAGGTCACACCCAAACTGGAACACCTCCCCCGCTTGGAGGACAACCCTCGCTTGGAGGTTATACCCCACCTTATGGAAAGAACATTCCAGGATCATTAGCCCAGTATTGGAACCTTCTCATCCAAGGAAATCCACAATCATCTTGGTGGAAACAACCTCAAGTTATCTCCTTCATACGCCCTAGTTTGGGCCATTCATATCTGGGTTCTTCCAATCCCATTTGGGGTTCAAACATTCAATCTAGTATCTCTTTCCAAGGGAGCATCCCTAATCAGTACAACCCTATGGGATACATACCTCCACACTCACGTCTGAATCTGTTAGGAATTTCACCTCACACGCAAACTGCTTACAAGCCTATTGGTATACCGATGGGACTCCCTCCCCAAAGTCACCAATACCCTCACGTGAATAGACAGTTACCCTTTTTAGCCACTTTGGATCTTCCTGACTTTTCTAGAATCTTGAATGACCCCATCCTGCATTCTCCCCATTCGCCCATTATACCGGCCAAGCTACCATCCGACATTCCAAAATTTGATGGTAAACCAGGAGAAGATCCAAACAACCATGTCATGACTTTTCACCTTTGGTGTTCGTCCAACTCTTTGATGGACGATTCCATTTGGTTACGAATCTTCTAACAAACTCTTATGGGTTCGGTTGCGAAGTGGTATATAGAATTACCATGAGGATTCTTCACCAACTTTAATACCCTAGCCATGGCTTTCCTCACACATTACCAATTGCCTAATCGTTATGAAATAGGAACCAATATTTTGAGATCCTTCAAGAAGAATTTGGCCACTCATATCTCCGATCACATCCATGAGTGGAGAAGAAGATGACGTTTGATCAAAATTGATCTTCTTGATCAATTATTAGCATAATGGTTCACAAAGTCATTCGTGAATGAAATCTCTCGTGACATTTCCATGGGTGGAGTTGTCACAGAAGAACAGGCGATCAGTCGTGCTCAGTACCTCGATCTCGTTTATTCACAAACAGGTACTCTTTATGACTTGCTCCCTGATGCACCTCATCCTTCTACCACCGCTACCTCGACTACCCCGACTGCTTCTCATGTAGTTGAGGGTGTGATTGGCACTTTCCATGCTCAACCTCAATCTACACAAGCCTCTACCACCAATCCCAAGTCCACTGCTTCTAATGTTCAAAATGCTCTGACTCCTACTCCTTCCATCAACAAAACCTCTGAGGTTAACTCCGTTCAATCTACCCCTGCCAGAAAAAATAAATCTAAAAAAGGGAATGGTGAGAATAAGGAGGATAAAAATAACCAGCAATCTGAGAAAGCCAAAATGCAACCTGCTAATGAAAAGGATAAGCACAAACCCCGATACCCTTGCCTTATCTGTGGTGATGATCACTACACGAAATATTGTCCAAGATGGGTCGAGGTTACTAAGTTCCTTCAAGGGACCACGAAACCTCCCATGCCTGTCGTTTTGTCCCAACATTTCCCTTCTCAACAGCAGACCCAATTGTTTATTCATGACCAACCCTCTCCCTCCACTACTTCCTATGTACATATGTGTACTGGTGATTCAAAAAAGAATGACGTTACACTTACCACTGGGGATAAACATTACTCTTCCTCAAAGGAAAAAGTTGACGATATACCACCTTCATTGGTTCAACAACCTCCCTCAACTTCACCTCCAAATGGTCCTCTTCATCTCGAATGACCGACTCTCAATATAGTTCTCCACCCTCCCCCAAAGGGCATCATTCGAAAGTTTGCCTTCAATCCTCATGCACGTGCTTCTCAGAACTACAGTATTGTAGAAGATCTAGTGCAAGCACCCTCCGCAATGTCATCTCTCAAAGTCCTTCAAAGTTATCCCGCTCAACGGAAGGTACTGTTAAAGGCTATTGGTGGAATTGATCCTACAAATACGAATTTGATCATTTTTTACTTGGAAGATCACATTCCAAGGCTACCCCCTCAACTGGTGTTTCAGATACAAGTTGTCATCGAGAACAAGAATATCTGTAGAACCATTATTGACAAGGGTGCCTCGATGTGCGTAATGTTTGTTTCCTATTAGAAAGCCATTGGCTCTCCTCCCTTAACTGAATCACACAACACGCTTAAGGCCTTCAATGGCTATGGATTTAAACCCTACGGTGTACTTCCCTCATTGCCTATTACGTTAGAAGGAAAAGCGGTCAATGTTGAAGTTGAGGCCTTTGACGCACCTCTCGATTACAACCTCTTACTTGGCCATAGTTGGATTGATTCCATGCATGCAGTTGTATCTACTCTTTTCCATGCAGTACATTTTCAACACCAGGGAAAATTTATTACAGTAGATCAACTGGCATTTTTTAACTCTGATGCTCATATTAGCAACGTACCCTTCATTTCAAAGACACCCCCTGGGTATGAGAATGTCGGTGTGGGTCTATTAAAAGACTCAACTTTGATGGGTACGTTTCCCATCCCACCACCTGATTTTTCACCTCCTTTGGTCACCTTGATCAACATGATTTCCATCTCTGTTCGTGAAACCCCCACATCTTCTAACCCATGGATAATACCTGAACCTGGTGATTGTCTTTGCTATGGTGACCAAATGTCTTTAAGTCTGGTTGAATCTGCTTATCAATCCATTCAAATGGAAAACCCTTCTACTCCCTCTCTTGGTGATTCATCTCCTGATCTGTTCCATGGTATTTTTCCTACAGATGAGATGATCATGTTGGTTATGTCCATAGAAGACACCCCATGGGAATATGGGCATCATCGTTCCATTATCTTCCTGGAACAACACACCTTAGAGAGTTACCAACGGATCTCAAGTCCGTCGACCTTTTTTATTGTTTCTTTTGTTCCCGAGTCCACACACGATGTGTTATATGAAGGGAACTTGAGTAATATCTCACCCACCATCCCCCTCGACATATCCATTAAACCTGGAGTTGTCGAAAATGTTCACATCATAGCTTCGTGTTCCACCGATGAGGTTGTCATTTATAAGTCCCTCTTTCAATAGTTTTGTGACATCTTCACATGGAGCTATGAAGATATGTCGGGGATTGACCCCGATATTCTTGTACACGAAATTAAGACTTACCCGGGTGCTAAACCCATCCGGCAGAGACTTCGCCCGGTCCACCCTCGTAAAGCAACTGATATCAAGCTTGAGGTCGAGAAACTTCTTAAAGATGGCTTTATTTATCCTGTGGCTTTAACTAATTGGGTATCCAATCTAGTTCCAGTTAACAAGAAACAATGTACAATCCGTGTCTACATTGATTATAGGGATATCAACAAAGCTTGTCCTAAGGACAACTTTCCCACCCCCTTCATTGACCAGATCGTCGACAATTTCACCGGGAGTGAAATCTTCTCTTTAATGGACGGTTTCTCCGAATATAATCAAATCAACATCTTGCCCACGGATCAATACAAAATTGTTTTCATTTGTCCTTGGGGCACCTTTGCCTACCAGAAACTGCCCTTCGGTTTAAAGAACGTCGGTGTGAATTTTCAACGTGCCATGTCTTACACTTTTCACGATATCAAGAACATTGTACAGCCATATCTAGATGACCTACCGGTGCATTTCATGCATCGTAGTGACCATCTAGAACACCTCCTAGCCATTTTCCTTCGTTTTCAGTTCTATAGTATCCGCTTAAACCCACACAAATGTGTCTTCTATGTGGAGTTTGACTGACTTATAGGCTTTATTGTATCACGTCAGGGGATCAGGGTAGATCCTTTGAAGGTCGAGGCAATCCTCAATCTCCCTATTCCTTCCTCACTCTGCCATCTTCAAAGTTTTCAAGGGAAGGCAAAATTTTTACGTCGTTTCATCCCAAACTACGTTGAATTAACGCTCAGATTTACTCGACTGCTGAAGAAAGGTTTTGATTTCATATGGGATACCACTTCCAACAAAGCCTTCGAAGCTTTGAAACTAACTTTAACTCGTACCCCACTACTTTTCCCACCCGATTATAGTCGAGATTATTTCCTTTATCTCATTGCTTCAGACTCTACCATTTCCATGGTTCTAGTCCAAGAAGATGATTCACATGATGAGGATGTCATTTATTATTTGAGTCAGAGTCTCACGACTATCGAAGCCAAATACTTACATGTTGAAAAACTAGCTTTGGCAGCTATTCAAGTTGTCCAACATTTCCGTCATTATATCCTATTATGCAAGACCACTGTAATTTCTGATTGCAACCCTATGAAGCACATTCTTACACGCCAATTGCTAGGGGGAAAATACTCCAAATGGATAGTGATTCTCCAAGATTTTGACTTAGAGTTCGAATCCTCTAAGTCTAAGAAATCCTTAGTGTTTTCCGAACTGATATCTGACCTTCCCTGCACTAAGATAGAAAATGTAGCAGAGGATTCTTTACCTAATAAATCTCTTTTTCTGATCAGTTTCGATGACCTTTGGTATGGAGATATCATTATTTATCTCTAGACTCAGACTTTTCGGCCTGATCTGTCTAGCGTTGACCGTCTTCGTATACATTACCAGGCCCGTCAGTATATTATCCTCGGGGACACTCTTTATCACCGTGGGGTTGACTCCGTTTTTTGATGATGTCTCATCTATGATGAGGATTAGAAAGCATTGAATGACTGTCATTCTGGAGCATGTGGTGGTCACATGTCTAGGTATGCTACTGCCCAAAAGATCTTATGAGCAGGGTATTTTTGGCCTTCTTTATTCAAAGACTGTATTATTGTCATCCAAAAATTCCATGATTGTCAAACATACAACAACAAGATACGATCTCATCCCGCTCCTTTACACCCTATGGTTTCTATTGGACCTTTCACAAAATGGGGCATTGATTTCATGACATGTAACCCTCACTCGGTCGGGGGGCATGGATACATCATCATAGTAATGGATTATTTCATGAAATGGGCCGAGGCGATGCCTACATTTGATAATACTAGAAAAAATGCATCCCTATTGATATTCAATCATATCATCACACGATTCGGAATCCCACAAGATATCGTCACCGATCACAGTAGCCATTTTCGAAATTTCATGATGTCCGAGCTTACCGAAAAGTTGGGTCTTCGACATGAAAACTCAACCCCTTACTATCCATAGGCCAATGGCCAAGTTGAAGCGATAAACAAGTTTCTTATCACTATGATTGACAGATAATAGGAATTCACAAGACAAGTTGGCAAATGATGTTGTTTTCAGCATTATGGACCTATTGGACATCCATGAATTCTGCCACGAGATTTACGCCTTTTCAATTGGTGTATGGTATAGAAGTTGTTCTGTTGATTGACATGAGATATCGTCATTGAAGCTAGCCATTGAACTTCTCCCAAACACCTCTATCGAGGAAGAACGTCTATTATATCTGATGCAATTAGAAGAAATTTGTCATGTTGCCACCCTAGTTATTGAAACCCAGAAGAAACGCGTAAAATCCCAATACGAAAAACATGTCAAGCCTCATGTTTTCTCTGAGGGTTATCTAGTTCTCCTTTTTTAACAATATCGTGATTTAATAGGGGCCGAAAAATCCAAGACTATGTGGCGCGGCCCTTATATCGTCAAACGAGTGTTGGAGAAGGGAGCTTATGAGTTAGTAGATTATGATGGCATTCCTTTGAGTGAACCTCGAAATGTGATATACTTGAAGAAGTACTATGCTTAGACCATCTTTGCATGAGTGCTTGTATTTTTATTGTATCATACTCTTGCGTGCTACTTTTGTGTGATTTTCATTATTTAGTTTCGACCCCCAACTGCTTACCTTGCGTTGTGCTTGGTTTCCAGATGTCGGCATCTTTGCTACCCTATATTGGCTTCGTTGATGGTGCTAGTCGTAGTACTCATAACCTAGCTTATGCTGCTTGGGAAATCTACGCACCCATAAGCGAACTTATCATTCTGCAAGCCGCTTTCCTCAATCGTGCAACCAATAAAATCGCAGAATATAGCGCAGTCATCGAATTGTTGACTGATGCTATTTCACTTGGGATTCGCCATCTCGTTGTACTACTTGATTCATAGCTAGTAGTTCTACAGTTAAGTAACATCTATACTATCTGAAGCCCTACTTTGTTACAGGGATATTTACTAATTCACCTCTTGGAACGTTATTTTGATTATATTGAGTATCAACACATTCCTAGATGTCTAAATACGTTAACCGATGCATTAGCTAATTCTGTGTTAGACATACATTTGAGACATTTATAAATCCAATCACACATCACATGTTGTATATAAAGCAAAGTAAGACGGTAGAAGTCTCATGTGTAAATATAACGATAAAAAAAAATTACAAAAAGGTGTTTTCTGTTCGAAGACCGAAATATTAAAATATGAAGCCCATGGCTTCTACAAAATAGCATCATGGATGCTTCTTATAGTAAAATACTATTGCCCGTGCTACCCTACGAAGCAGTGAACTAAGTGAACCAGACACACCCACAATAAGGCACTGATAACGCCTCGAAATCACGACGATCGAGATGTTTGGGATGTCTACTGTTAAACCCTCTAGATTCTGCTCAACTACCTCAGAATCCACAACATACCATCCTACTACTACAACTTCTTCCCCTCGTCTCTAAATGGGGGATGTACCCGGAGGTCGGTGTGGCCCTACATCTGTATGGTCAAAATATTTGACTAGTCATTGGATAGAGAGCATAAAAAACATCTTATATTATAAAAATTCAAAAGCACACCATAAAAACAAAATGTTTTTCTTACCTAGGTCCCCCCACTGAAAACCCTCAGGTAGAACCAAATCGGGGTCACCTCGAAATTCCAATCTGACATATGCGTAATCATCTATCATCAATATTTGAGGCCTCAACCAGTCAAAGAATGCATCGTTGAATTTGATAATGGGGCCTGCTACATGTCAATCCATGAGATCTCACCACCTGTTCATCCTCAGATCTCATGGCGTTGGTATACCCCACTCTACCTATAGACATAAATGAGGGACTCTTTCTAGAAAGAAATACACCAAAATAGATCCATACCTGAATTGCTTCAGGTCTCCATTTTTTCTTTTGGTTAGTTGTGTCTTCATACTTCGAAGAAGACGATCACACCAGTTGAACACATGAGGTTCCATGCATTCCATAGCATACTGAAAATAACTTTGGAGGGCCATGTGTGGAGACGCACTTCCTGCCATACGCGTAATGGTAAAAATAATGGTCTAGAGAGTTAAATCTCAGACACCTCTGATGGCTACCTTACCTTTGCATCTCTCGGCCTCGGGTTCATAGTACCGACGGATGTATTCACTCATCTGTAGGCCACCACCTCGACCTCCTTTTAAGGTCACATGTGCTCCACAACAGGATAACCCCATCAAGAAGTAAATGTCTTCAATATCCAAGGAAATAATGTGGACACCCACACAAAACACCTGTTTTTCTACATCCCACATGTGGACCAGGTATTACAGTAACCTCAGTTGGGCTCTCATGCCATGGATTTTAAAAAAATTTAACAATCTGCACTGTCAAAGGGAATTGACGATGCCTGGATCATTCAAGGCCATGAAGTCATCATCCTCGTGTTCCCTTTCTTTCCACTCCAACATTTTGGCAATCAAATACCTACATGGAGACGAGAAAATGAAGTTATCATCTTCAATCGTTACTTTTGAAATTCTTTTTTGGTCAAACGCATGCACAAATTTTTTGGGTTTTCGGTCGTCGCGGTCAAAGTTTTAGTACAGTGCGGGGTTTTTGTAGGTGAGCCATAGCATGCCTACGGAAATCATTTATTTCTGCAAATCTCGATACTAGTCACCTGCAGCGGCCCCAGCGTGTTCCTACCGACCCAAAAACTACCTTTTAACCAAAATAAATGAATTTCAATCCATTGAAAAAGGAGAGGATGATGAGCTTACCGTGTTGACGAAGATTGTTTCCTTTGTTAATTTTTATTCCATTATTATATTTCTTTGCATTTCAATAGATAAGAGCATCATAAGAATAAGATCACTGAGAAATACACATTCACAAGAGACACAGCATTTATCCTGGGAAACCCTCTAGGGGAAGAAAACCCAGCAAAAACTTCCTTATCATAAATAGCTTATACAATGTTCAAGAGATAACTCAAACCAATACAGATAGTCCTCCCCAAGATATGCACCACTCTAATTCTCCTCTCTCTAGTAATTGCAGCTTGCCTCATAAGAGAAATGAGCAAGTGAGTTGTGTGTTAGAAGTGAGGCGCTAGCCTCCTATATATACAAGACTGGCACGTGTGAGAGGGTTTCACTGGCAGGGCCGACCTCTCACTCTGGGTGGGTAAACCCACCTTTAAATTAATTCTGGGTCTCAATAATAACTGTTGGGACCGACTTCTTATTCTACCCTTTATAATTGTCCGATGACCAATCCACAAAAGGGGATTTGGTCCTCATACAATTACCAACATGATTAATCCACAATGGGGATTAATCCGAATAATAAAATAACAATAATAATAAGAATTCTCTTCGCAATTACATTATTTCAACACTCCCCCTTAACAAGAAGGGTATTCTTCATCAGCATCAGGCGAGAGAGGTCTGCTTCATCAGTGGCATCAGGAGGAAAGTATCGTCAATATCATCTTGAAACATTGGCTAGCATATTTACGAGTCATCGGAAGTTTTCTTCATTGGCAGCATCATCATTCTCGAAAGAATGCTATCATCATATGCATCAAATATGTATCAGTAAAAAAAAATTATACCTCATCACAACACTAGGTTGGCAGTACTACACTGGCTCACTGTCACAGCTGTTAATTTGGTAGCTCAGTGTCAGTCACATCTTGATTTATGTCTAACAACTAGGTCAGAAGCAAGGAATATCATCATCTCGCTTTATGTCTAACAACTAGGTCAGAAGCGAGGAATCACAACGTCATGCTTTACGTCTAACAGCGAGGTCAAAATCATGACTCATCTTGCTATACGTCTAACAACGAGGTCAGAAGCAAGGAACACATCAACATATCTCTTTACGTCTAACAATGAGGTAAGAAGCAAGGAATCATCTTGCTTTACGTCTAACAACTAGGTTATAAGAAAGAAATCAACAACGTCACGCTTTACATCTAACAGCGAGGTCAGAAGCAATGACTCATCTTGATTTACATCTAACAGCGAGGTCAGAAGCAAGGATCACACAGCGTCATGCTTTATGTCTAATAGTGAGGTCAAAAGAAATGACTCATCTTGTTTTACGTCTAACAATGAGGTCAGAAGCAAGGATCACACAGCATCATGATTTACGTCTAACGGCGAGGTCAGAAGCAATGACTCATCTTGCTTTACGTCTAACAGTGAGGTCAGAAGCAAGGAATATATATATATACTCCCCCTTTCATGGAGGGTCCTTTTGGACGATACCAAGATTATCTCGAAAGTGTTCAAACTTTACACAAGATAGAGGTTTGGTCAACACATCAACAACCTGTTCATCCGTGCTAATGTACTGGAGCTTCAAGGCTCCTCTCTATACCATGCCGCAGAAGAAATGACAACGGATCTCTATGTGCTTCGACCTGTCGTGGAATAAAGGATTCTCTGTCATCTTTATGCATCTCTGGTTGTCACATAGAATCGTGGTTGCTCTCATCTCCAAGTCAAATAGGCCAATCAGCAACTTTCGAAGCCATATATCTTCGCTAGTAGAACATGCGGAAATGTACTCTGCTTCTGCTGTGCTGAGAGCAATATTGGATTGCTTCCTACTCTACCATGAGATCATGGTTGATCCCAAACTAAAATAGCATCCATAAGTTCTTTTTCTATCAGCAATGCTTCCTTCCCAATCTGCATCAGTATATCCACTCAATGTGAAGTCATGATCTCCATCATAGATGAGACCATAATCCATTTTACCTTTAAGGTACCTCATCACATGTTTTGCAGCCACTAGGTGAACACGTCTGGGCTCTACCAGAAACTGAATCAAGGTGTTCACTGCAAAATAGATGTCTGATCTGGTGTTCGTCATGTACATCAACCATCCAATAATCTGTCTGTACAGTGTGGCATCTATCAAATATGATGAAGTATCAACCAACAACTTCAGCTTTGCTTCCATGGGAGTATTCATGGACTTGCATTCTAGCATGTCAAATCTCTTTAAGATTTCAACCGTGTACTTCCCTTGGTTAAGGAAGATTCTTTCTGGACTCTGCCATACCTCAAGGCCTAAGAAGTAAT